>PVJA010023853.1:0-32540 GCA_004027025.1 Myocastor coypus | reverse complement strand
TTGTTTGATCAATCTTATATACCTATATGTATTAATCTAAACTGATCTGATGATGAAAATTTGTAATATATCCATTGTTAAACTTAAACAATAAAAATATTAAATTATAAAAAATGAAATACCCAACGTTCAGGAAAAAAATAATCAATATTCTTTTAAATGCTGATAGAACGTGACAAATATAAAATAAAACAAAAAATAGGTACACGTTTTTACATAGACATTTAGAAATCTAACCATATACAAAATTGTAGCAGGTTAATCCTATGATATTTTTACTTGTCTTTTGCTCTCTTTTTTATTTTCGATTCATTTTAATGAGGAAAAACTTTAAATAGCAATGAAACAGTTTCAAAACAAGTTAGTACGATGGTTATAATAATTAAAAACATGCATATTGTTGTCTTCATATTAGTTATTCAGAGGGCAAGATACACACCTGAGATCTTGTCTAAATAATATTAGTACAAATTTTTATTCTCCATGAACTAAGAAAAAGTAGCTGAATATCTACCCTAAGTCTTGCGTGTGTGTGTGTGTGTGTGTGTGTGTGTGTCTGTGTGTGTGTATTTCTTTTTAAAGTTTCTAGTACTAGAAGAAAATATCATACCATGCTTTATAAGTAGATTGCAAGTCAAAGATAAAGTGTGAATCATAAAACAAAAATTAAACAATATTCCGAAAATTAATTAAATATTAATTAAGATTAAATTAAATATTTCACAACAATGTTCCAACGTTCAAGTCAAATCATGATCCATCTTAGAGGAAAGAATATTTTGTATCATATGTGTGAATATGTAATCAATTCAGAGTATTTGCATAGTATTTGCAAAGTTTAATATGTACAAAGCTATCTAACAGGAAACAGTTCCCATGGTATTAAGAATACAGCATAACATAAATACTGGAATGACCAATATATGTCCAGAATCTCTAATATTTTGGGAACAAGATATTACACAAAGTTCTAGTATGTTGTAGATGGGGACAGAGTCCATGATGCTTACTGGTGTTCAGGTATCACTGTTGGGACTGAGCTTCTGCTATTTTCTTGATATTCACCCTGTGGAACTGACAGAATCATGGTCCATAGATTGCCAGAGAAGTCCATTTGTAGAATAGCCTGATGGAAATATTTTCTGCTCTATGCAAATGAAATAGCTAAAAGATTGCTTTGTGTACCTCTTTTTCTCCTTTAATTGTCTTCCCTATTTGGTGGGTTCTTTCCATCCCCCTTCATGGAGTTGTGGTCATTTTGATTCCTCTCTAGAATATTTTTAGTACATTGTGCACAGTTGGCATTGTCATCATGAAATTCTTCAGCTATTCTTTGTCCTGGAAGTATTTCACTTCTCCATTGAACTTGAAAGAGATAGCAGTGTGGGCTGGAATTTGTTTTCTTGCAAGACTTCAAGTACTTTGCTCCATGCTCTTCTTGACTTGGTGGTTTGTAAAGAGAAATCTGCCATTATTCTAATGGGTGTTCATTTAAGTGTGATCTGTTTCTTTTGTCTAACGACTTTTACTATACCGTTCCTGTGCTGAATTTCTGGGATCTTGATTATTATGTCTGGGGATAGTTGTAACTGGGTTGATGTTATTTGGAGTTCTATATACTTCAGTTGCTCAGTGTTGAATTGTTTCCCCATATTTGTGAAGTTTTCTGCTATTCTGCCCATACTGTTTTTATATCATTTGTATAGCCACCTTCTTTCTCATTGATGCTTATAAGATGTTGAATTATTTTTCCTTCCATCCTAGCTGCTATTAAGAGATCTTTTCTGACCTCTTCATTAGCTGTAATGGTGTTTTTAAGCTCTGAAAGTCTATTTTTACTTTCATTGAAATGGTTTTGCCAGCTTGTAATTGAGGTTTTAAGTTCCTGTAGAGCACTTTGAATCTGCTGCATGCATTCTATTACTTTCTTATATTGCTAATTTAGGATTCCATCATTTTTCTATTCTCTATTTTTTATTAGTGCCCTTTGTAGAAGCACTTAGTATTTCTTTTATTATAGTTATTGTTTCAGTTTTTAGTTCAGAAATTATTTCTTGTCTGATTTTCTTTCTACCTTTCTGAAGTAGTTTCTTTACTTCAGATGCTATTATTTCAGAGATTTCAGGGGTGTGGTTTCCAATTATTTCAATGCTATTTTCTCTTGCTCTTGTTGTGGGTGGGCTCAGGGTCTGAGATCACATTTTACTTCTTATCTCTGTAATTTTGTATATCCCTGCCTTCCGATCTTTGCTGTAGATCTTTGGTAGAGGTCTTAACCTTAGCAACAGATCTGGATCTACTTAATTCAAACTTGCCCAGGTCATTGTGGCTTGGCTATGGCTGCTGAGCTCCTCTTCTTCCTGCTGCAGCCCTTGGAGGTGAACCTCATATGCCACTCTGGCAAGACAGTCTGCTCCTGGATCAACTGGGTGGGTCATGTCTCTAGTCTCTCTCTGCAGGCAGTTTTGTGGCAGTTTTCCACATGTGCCTGTCTGATGCATGAAGTTCCACTCATACTTCAGGCTTAGGTGCTATGTCCATTCTGTTTCCAGCGGGCTCAGTGTGGTCCTACTCAAGTTCCTGGCCTGGTTGCTGCGTCGAACAAATTTCAGGTAGGTCTCACATACACTCACTCTTGAGCAGCTTTCTGGTTGATGGGTTGAATGAGTTTCAAGTGGGACCCAGCCATTTTCACTCATATGCCGGGCCTGGTTGCAGGATCAAATAAGTTTCTCATGGTCCCTGGGTTGTCTCACTCATAAGCACGGTGTGTTTGAGTGATCAAATGAGTTTCCAGGGGGACTCAGAGCTGTTATTTCTTTTTAAATGTAGTAATTTAAAAAAATAAAATAAGAAAAATTAAAAAATGATATTTCATTTTTTTCCTGTAGCCGAGACAATATTGGTGCATGGAGGATTCAAATACAAACTTTCTACTACGTTTTCATTCTTTAATATCAGTCATATTTTTCTTCCACTTTTTTTCTATTCCTTGTATTACTGCCTTTAATTCTATATATACAAACAACATCACTAAATTGGTATTTCTTTCTTACTTTAATTTTTGGCTATCTCTCACATTCCTTTTTATAAGTTATTTCCTATTTTCTTTCCCTTTTTTTCTGCCCTCATTATATATCTTCCAATCTGTGTGTCATTAATACAAACTCATTTTCTTCCCAAATTATTAAAAGGCAAAAAATGTAAAATTGTTGAAGTAATTCTGAATTTACATAATTGGTACATGGTTGATTCTATAGATCATGTTGTGAATGATAATTTTTCTTTGATTGGAATCAAGCAAGTGGAACTAAGTCTATTGAACTTAGTATGTTAGAAGAGTTTTGTCCTTTTTTTAACTGTTACTAATCTTCAACACATAACAAAGGAAAAGAAACATGGAAATATGAGTCAAAAATTCTAAAAGATGCTTCAGTAATCTCACTCTCTCTCTTTCTTTTCTTCTTTGTTTCAGGACCAGGCATCAAACTCTGGACCTTGTGTATACCTGGCAGGTGCTTATGCCACTAAGCTGTCTAGCTGACCTGACTCCTTGAGACTCGCTTAACAAATGTTGATCTCATGGAAACTGAAGTAAAGTCCAGGTAAATTTTTTTCAAAAAGTATATTCAAAGTGGTTAAAGATTGAAAAGGAAAAATATGAGTATATTAATATGTTTATTGAGTTTAGGATTTAAAGTGATAAAGGATTTATGTACTAAAATATTCATTGAGTTTAATGACATAAACAAGATGATTCAATTAAATAAGACAACTTAAGATACAAATAATCATTCTGAGAGCAAATCAAGTACTTGTCCAGCATATAAAAAATAAACAAAAATCTTACATATCGGGTTACACTAATATGAGTACAGAACGTGAGATTTGAAGAAAAAGCAGATGTAGCACATCATGTGCAAAGTGACATTCTAAAATATGATCGCATGCTAGGGAAGTTGGACCTATCAGCCACTAGATGAATCAAAAACATTCTTAGAATTTTGGTAATAAAGGAAAACTTAGAAGATGATATTAAATGTGTGTTTAGTGAGTTGAGTTACAATGGATTTCGACGACAAACTTCTTTTAATTTCTGTGGGAAGACAGATATCCCATTATAGTGCTGGGCTGACCAAGATGCTCATGCGCTGCACAATGTTATGTGTGGATAGATTTTCAAATGATACCATGAAGCAGGAGTCTGGGCGGCAGTAGGCACCAGACTGTCTAAGCACTTTCCCCAGGGCAATAAACTGAGAAGGTCAATCAGGAGCTCCCTGAACTGACCTATGGGCCTCTGAAAGTGTCAGAGTTTTCTAGCAGTAAGTGCTTTATTGTTTCTTTCTTGAATAGAGACTGGAGTTTCCTCATTATCTCCCCCATCTACAGATTGGCTTGATTTCAACAGATGGGACAGTAGATGCCATATGCAATACCTAATTCTCTTTTTTATAAGGCTGTTATACATCACCATGCTACAAAACATGTCCATCACATCCCACTTACATTGCACTGTGTTACTTCAAACACTCCAGTGGATTGGTTGTTTTTCAATGCTTTTTGTACTTTGTTGAGAATGGAAATATTCTACTCCTCTTTAGTCAGTTGCCCTGTTGATATTCTTTACTTTAAATTTACTCAGAACCACAATATATTTGATAAAACAATTTAAAATTTACTATTGATTATCTTGAGGAAAAATGAATGTAATTTGAACTTGCTTATATTTATTTAAATTCTACACAAAAGATAAAAATTTAAATAAGAAATATATTTCTGAGAAAAATGTACTATATAAAATCTTAAAGTTTTAAAACATTAAAAAAACATGAGCATAGGAACATTCGAGGGCAAAATTTTAGTCAAAAGCTGAAGACCCATAAATAAAAATTATTTTAAAACATAAATTACTTTTATAAAGATATGTCCACATGTAGTAGAATTTTAAGTTATTCATAAAATACTCAGCTATAGAAAGTAAAAAGAAAAGTTATTTCTGAGTTTGGAATTATTTATGTAGCTTCATGTTTGTTTTACCTTAAGCTGGTGGATATTGCCTGGCCAATAAGGCTAAGTTATAAACTGTTGTATCATCAATGGATTTTCATTTTCTGTGACTGATAAGTTAAATATCATTGAAAGGCAAGTCATTATATATATATATATATATATATATATATATATATATATATATATGTAATTTGTGGGGGGCCAGGAAGGCATGATGTATTTTTCAAATAATTTTCCAGCCAATTTTTTTCCAGCCAATTCTTTATTATGTGTATGCCATCTTCCCCTTCCCAATGCAGGTGACAAAGCGTAAGTAATTTTGAGCTAGCTATGATGACAAAAGAACTATTTGTATCTCCCAAAGCTGATCATAACTAGGCCAATCAAAATTTCAAAATAGCAGCATTTTCCTTTTCTGCAATTCCATAAAAATTCAATCATACTATGATGATGCTTCAATTTGGAGTACTTTCTATCTCATTATTTTTCATTTCGTCTTGCTCTCCATCTGCCTTGCACAAGTCCATCATGATATTCTTCAAAGTCAAGTGATTGAGATTTCAAAATAGTAAACTAGAAAGCAATCAGACTAAATGAGATTTGTACAGATGAAATAATTTTCCTGAGAACACTCAAGAATTTCAAGCTGCCATTCTAATTTTCTGAGTATTACAGTATTATAAGAATTCCTGAGTCCAACAATGGTTTTCTCATGCATTCAAATCAATGGAAAAGTTGTCATAGAAGTTCATTTCACATCACAAATAGATATTTCTTAGGAACATCATTTAACTTTACCCAGCTTCTACATCCTACTATCCTAGAATCAAAATTCCAAATACAACTGATGTCGCATTTAGTATTCTCTCATTTCTGGGACAAATAGCTGATGCACAAAATGAAAGAAGGAAGGAAGGAAGGAAAGAAGGAAGGAAGGAAGGAAGGAAGGAAGGAAGGAAGGAAGGAAGGGATTAATTAGCTCATAGTTACTGGAGGTTCCAGTTGATACCCTACTGGCTCCAAGACAGAATGGCACATAGCAAAGAGTAACGTTTCATGGCAGTGGCAAAGAGCAAGTGCACAAGGCAGGAGTAGCAGCAACAAAGGCAATGGAGAAAGGAAATCTGTCGCTCTGTCGCTCTTAATTTATGTTCAGGATACCCAGATCAGGATTGATGTAGTAATCACATTCATAATATCAGCAGTACTCAGACCTATAATAGCAGACTTGGATCACCTATAATCCCAGTGAATCACGAGTTAATCAAAAGTTGTAGAAGTGCACCCCATGACTACATGAGGCTTTGGGGGAACATTTAGAAACAAACCATGGCATTCTATCCCTGGACTTCCAAAGACTCATACACATCCCTTTGTCCAAAAGATATTTTAGTCCATCTCAAAGAGGGTCCAAAACCCCAACAAGCCCCTGCTGAAACGTCCAAGTCCTGATTCTCCTCCAAATTCTACGGCAAACTTAACTGTGAACCACAGTACAAATGAAAAGAAAGTTAAACACTTCCTACATCCAAAGGCTCAAGATAAGCTTTATAATTCTGAAAGGTACACACAGCAGGAAACTAAGCATTGGAACCAAAGTAAATCCAAAATGCAAAAGGTCCAACATTAAGTGCTGTAGTTCCATGAGTAATATGCAAAGTAATCTGTGGCAAATTGTAAGCTCCATGTGGTTTCACCTGTATGGGACTCTTGGTGATATCTCTTGTGGCTTTTCTCTTAGGCTGGCTTTGCTCCCTCCTTGGAGATTCCCTTATGTAGTGCACATTCCTGACTTTTCCAAACTTCTGGAGTTTCCAATGAATACGCTTTTCATTCACATCTTTATGAACTGCCCTCTCATGGGGCACACTGCCTGGCCTACTAGATCTTCTTCCAAAAGGTAGGTGGAAAAACTTTTCATGGCAGTGGCAAAGAGCAAGAGCACAAGGGAGGAGCAGCAACAATGGCAGCAGAGAGAGGAAGTCTGTCTCGCTGCCTTTCTTATGTCACATTCAGGCTATTCACCTCAGGCTGGTAGTACACTCACACTCATAATCCCAGCAGTACTCAGATCCATAACCCCAGCCTTGGGTCACCCATAAACCCAGTGGATCATGAGTTAATTGCAAACTGTAGAACTCTACCCAATGACTGCATGTGGGAGGACACCTAGAGAAAAACCACAGTAACTGGTGACACAAAGAGTCATAAGAGTTCGAGATGAAATTAGTACTCAATTATTATTTAAATAGTATTTTAAGAACTTACTGGACTGGAAGAGTTCTGAGTAGCTTTGAGGCTAGCTTTGTCACAGTAAAGAAGCCTTTGCTTTCCACATCCATATGGCGACAGCATGGAAACCTGGGAACCAGCTCATCAGCATTTCCAGCAGCCCAAGAAACCTGGCTGTGTGCATCATTGGAAGACCAGAAGGGAGTGGCACGAAGCTCCGCTGGACAGCCACTGACCTGTAGCCCATCAGGACTGTCCTGTGTCCCATTAGGATCCCCTGTTGCCCTCCAGGGTCCTATGGTCCCTGTTGCCTCACAGCTTGTGGTCATAAGCCACAGCTGGCAGATCCAGGAGCCTCGAGGTATTTTCAAATATGAGGTGAAATCTCTGGATGTGGCCCAGCTGCTTGACCATGGGTTGCTAGAGCCAAGAACTTGCCTGCTCTGCACTAAGTCTTCCTTCAGCCCACCTGGGATTTAAGAGCAAGTCTCATCGTCAAAGAAGAATCAGGGTCCTGGGGATGGAGGCCCAGGAATTCTTAATTCTCCAGACTTCTGTAGTTTGGGGCAAATTCTGGGAGAACTACAGTGCCAGCTGACTTGGACACAGGCCTTCCCTAGGAGAAACTTGGGGCAGGAATCCAGAAATACCATCATGGAAATCATAGAGGTCCTCCATGGCTATGTGACTGATCCTGCCCTGGTGGTCCAAGCTTGCCAGTTACCTTTCCTAGGAACCAAACCTAAGGTTCCTGAGAAACAAAGAATGACACCCTCCTGGATCAACAAACCTGAATAGGCCCCAAGAGAAGGAAGAAAGAGAAGGCAACAGGGAATGAAGGAAAGCTTTTCCATGACATATACCTGGCACTCACATGAACACAACATGAGCCTGGCACCATCAAGTGGTCCTTGGCTACCCTGCTTGTCCTTGTTTCCTTTGCCTTCTGGGCAGGTTGGTTTTCCACAACAGCCTTTAACCTAGTAAAAAGCATCTGGCCTGTAGGTCCATCACCTCCTCTGCATTAATGTTGTGTCACCCCATCTCAGTCACTGCCTCAGGCCATCTGCCCCACACTTCTGACCTGGACTGGAGCCCCAACATCCCTGCCACACTACCCAGTCTGTCCTGGGTAGTCTCTCAGAGCACTCAAGATACCTAGTCCTTTCCACCCATGAGACTGTACTGAGCAGGTGAGGTAAATGCTAGGGTATGGGACCCTCATACCCAGTCAACTCAATGAAATTCCTTCTTCTTGGTTAAAAAAAAAGAACTTACTAATTTTGGTAAATTGACAAGATAATTACATTTTTACTATGAAGTTTTATTTTATGAAAATAAGAAATGACACTATATAATCACCATGGAACAATATTTTAAATTGTTATAACAAAAATAATAACAAAAGTCAGAGCAAAAATCAAACTAAAGTAATGAAATGTAAAAGTATTTTTCTGAGGTCTCTTTTTTTATGAGTGTATTTATTTGTGGCATGGTTTCCAAAATCTACTAAGTCAATTCGATCATTTATCTTTCATAGTCACCTTGCCTTTGAGGAAGCATAAGTCACATAGTGCCAGATTTGCTGAACAAGGTGATAAGGACCTGTGATAATTTTGCTACGTGCTTCTCTTTCTGTTCCAAGGTACACAATGGTGATATTCACCACATTTAAATCACCTCATGAAGACATAAGAGATGACTTTTGAAACTGTTTTACACATTAATAAGAATGATGAGTAAATGTGTTCAATGTGAATGGGAATACTTTGATGGTGATTAATAACAACACTGTCATTGAGTATAATAAATATTTATTAAAATATTCACGGTACCTTTTAACTATACCTCATAATTTCACATAAGAAATTGAAAATATTTTATTAAAAATTGAGTTCCCTGGAGGTTTCAGTCTATATTCAGCTGGATCCAAGGCAGAGAGGCACATGGCAGAGAGCAGCAGTTCATGGTGGCAGAACAGCAACAAAATGGCGACAGATGCAGCCAACCAAACAGGGCAGCAGAGCAACGGAGCTAGGATGTCTCTCTGTCTCTCTTAATATTACACTCAAGCTCTCTGCCTCAGCCCATCCACCTTAGGGTACACCCAGAATCCCAGAAGTACGTAAAACATAAACCCAGGGATCATGGATCAAGTCTCAAACCCTAGATCAGTAATAAAACACATAATCCCAGTGACTCATGAGTCAAATCTCAATCTACAGATCCTCCCATGACTGCATGAGGTTTGAGGGGACAAGTAGACATAAACTATAACAATGTATGACACTAATAAAAATGAAAATGTTACTGTTGAGGATTTAGAGTAAGGAGAAAACTGAAATAGATTAGCTGCCCCATTTTATTTTGTCATCCAAGGCTGAGAATCCTAGATTCTATTGCAAATGATCATGTAAGAAATATTATGCTAATATCCAAATTATGCTATAATCCAAATATTATGCTAATATCCAAATTATGCTATAATCCAAATTAATCACAAGCAAAGAAACACTTTCTGTCACTTCCAAGTGTTATAATGTAAACTGCATAAAAATACTATGAGAAAATCAAGCATTGATAATGATTTGAAGTCTGTTTGAATGTTGTCTAAATTGATTCAGACATGGATACCAATTAGTAATATAATCTTTGGTTTAGTTTTCTACAATGAATATTTGACCTGTCTTCTCTATGACGAAAACGTTTATTTTTTCCCTGAAAAACAAATTTAAGATACTCCTTACAAAGTTCCTGTAACACATTTAGACTTATTTCTAGAAACTTGGCATTTTTTAGACTTGTTTTAATTTTTTGCGAAAAACACGACTTCAAAACAAAATTAAAGGGGCTAGGGAGATAGCTCCGAGGCACAAGTGCCTGCTGGACAAGTGCAAGGTCATGAGTTCGAACCCTGGTCCCACAAAAAAAAAATTAAAGTAGAATAAAATAGTTAATACATGTAATATTGTTATCCTCAATATAGCTATTCAGAGTACAGGCAGACATTGTCATAAAAAGTTATGCACCAATATTAATATAACCTTTCTTTCAATAAACTAAGAGAAACTAGTATAACTGTCTTGTACATTTTCCATTTTCCTTTTCCTTTCCCAAACTCGAGTTCCTTTTTATTTTGAAAACAAATTCAAACCATTTCATAAAGTCTATTGTACATTTTCATCACCCTGTACACTTTAAGATTCTCACTCCAGTAAGACAATATGATGCTTACACATGTGAGTCTGATTTATTTTATATATGAGTATATTCTTGGTTTCATCAATTTACATGTACAACTCTCAAGTTTATACTCATTTATGGATAAGTCTTACTGTACTGTTTTAAGAAGACCACAACTTTTTGGTCCACTTCTCAGTTGATGGGCATTTGGTTTTAGCTTCAAGATTTAGCTGTTATATATTGTGATTGTACAAACACAAGTATTCATATATTGTGGTGGTATAATGTTTTCAGTTCTTCCAGGAATATACCCAGGAGTGGAATAACTGGATTGAAGGGAGCCTTGCATCCTAGCTTTTTGAGGAATCTCCAGACTGATTTCCCCAGTGGCAGCACCAGTCTCCACCCCCAGCAGAAGTGGAGTAGTGTTTTTTCTTCTCCACAATCTCTCCAGAATTTGTTATTGATTGCTTTCTTGATGATAATCATTCATTCTGCGGTGAGATGAAATTTTGTGTTTGTGTAATTTTCATCTGTTAAGTGACAATGACAGTTGCCTTCCATGCTGTCTGCCTTCCATAGTAATTGTTTGTAGAGTACTTAATCAGTTTTCTCCAAATGGTTTCTTTTTTTAAAGCAAAAATTTATTTCAACAAAAATAAAATGGTAAGATAACAACAACTTACAAAATTCTAACTGAAGAATAAGTGTGAGACCTACAATTACTTATCAGTTCCATACTAGTCACTAAGGAAAATCATGAAATACATTTTGGAAACCACTAGTGTAGAGTTGAAACGTAAATCAAACCTAGCCTCACAAGCTTTCTTTTCTGCCCTTTTAAATCTTAACGACATAACTGCCGCATTTAATTTCTCTTCCAGTCTCTTAAACTTAATTGATGTTGTCCATATCACACTAAATTTCATCTTACCTGTGTATCTGTGTGTACTTTTGTTTACCAAAAATATTTACCTCCTGATCCTGCAATAGTGTTAGACTCAGCCTTTGATATGTATCTCTAAAGAACTCATCTCTGTGGAATTACCCAATTTACTGAATTGCTTTATTTGCTTATATCTTTTTTTTTCCAGAACCTGGGATTGAACTCAGGCCCTTACACTTGCCAAGCAAGCGCTAATTTTATTAAGCTATCTCCCCAGCCCTACTTGCTTTTATCTTTATAAACTTACAGTATACTATGTGGAATTCTGTTACATTCTTTCTCACTTTTTAATTCAGATATTACTTTACATTCCTTTCTTCCTGCTTCTGTTATGACCAAGACACACATATATTTCCTTCTAGAAATGGAAACCCTAAATGTACTATGAACTTTATAAATGTTTGCTTCAATGATGGTTTACATAAAGGTGTTCTGACATTTAAACAATTTTATGGGATTAGCCTTAGAGAATTTAAGTGATTACATTAGAGAAATCTTAAGCTTAACTTCCAAATATTTTTGTATACTTGTAGGTGCATTTTAGGAAATAAGAGAGTTCAATTATAATTTACAGAAATATTATTTTTGCTAGCATATTAGCAATCAACAAAGAACACAAAGACATGTTCCAGCACAATTACTCTCTCCAGTATTTTCTTTTTTAATTATAATGCTTACCTATTAAAGATACATTTTCTTTCTACTTTATAACATATAGTAATAGATTTGGCAACATGCTCAGATGCCTACAATCCCTAAGAAACAGAAAGAGTATTACTGAGAGATATAAATCAAGCAGATGATTTGCATCCTATTGGAGATGTGGAGGTGATACTACTTTAGTCAGTGGCCTCCATCCCTGACCCAACACACAAATACAGATATATAAGCCATTTAGTTAAGGATATTATTTCTTGAAAATCAGGTTGACTTGATTTAATTCACTGAAATAAAACTTGTTTTGATAAATATTTTTAAAATGCAATAATTTAATTTCTAGGAGATCACTGAAAGATCTCAAGGGCAAGACACTTAGAGTATTATTAGCTTATTTAAAGTGCTCGCTAGTGTGAAGAAAGAAGTCAGATTATCAGATGGATTCTTATTACCTGTTGGAGTGATGAGTCCTGGTGATAAGAGGCTTGGGATTGCATGGGGCAGAAGGTGGGTGTTGTCTTGCAATACTACTAAAGAACGCTTTGGAGGTCTGCCAGGTCTTGAACTGTAGAGAAAAATACAAAGTTACAAATGCTTGCATTTTGTAAAATATTGTCACTAGCTCATATTCATCTTTCAAATTTTATGTAGTTGTCAAGAATAATAGGAGTTTACATTATACACTACGCATTTTCATGGATCTTTAAATGTCCAATACTTTCATGTGGGCCTGGCGGGATGGCTCAGTGGTCTAAAGCGCCTGCTTGGGGAAGCTTGGGCGGCTTCAGGGACCGCGGTTTGATCCCCGGCACCACATGCTGCACCAGCCCTGCCTTCGGGGCGGGCTGAGCTGGCCATGAAAATGAGTGAATAAACAAACAAGGGTTCTGAACAAGAAAAAAAAAAAAAAAACAATACTTTCATGAATTTTTCAGTATAGCTATGGTAACCTTTAAAGTAATAAGGGATTCATTTCTAGTTTGAGCACAATTTTCAGGCCAGCAATTTGCAATGCAGTTCATCTTCTGTGGAAAAGCTCAAGTTACCTCTTGCTCTTAAAGATACTCATGATCCCTGCTATGAAAATATTCTATTAAGATGTGAAATGCAAGGTCACCACATTAACATTGTGCAGAATGAAAAGTGATTCATTCCCTACTCAGCATGCCAAAAATGATGATTAAAGAGCTAATAGAAGTAGAACAAAACCTGGCATTTATTAGTACTTCCACAAACTCATGCGGAACAAAAAGCTCACAATTGGTAGTTTTTCTCGTATGTATTTTTTCTAAATAAGACCATATTTACTCTCTTAGAGTGACTCGACTAATAAAATCAACCACCTTTGCAATCTAGGATGTCGTTTTGGTGTTTTACCTTATTAATTTTAATTAGTTGCTTTAAACTCAATCTGAAACATTTCAGCACAGATCATTTAAAGATAGGCTGCCTCCAGAAGTAATTGGCCTGGCGCTCCTACTCTATATGATGAGCTACATGACTGCCAACTGTTCACAATGTATTTTCATTGCTGAAGTTTCCTTAGTTTTGCTCAAAATGTCTTTTTTATTCCTTACTATTCAAACAGCTTTCTTCTAATAAGTGAAAACAAGTTCAGATATTAGAAAACTCTTTGTTTAATGGCGTAACTTTTTTCTTCAACATTTGAAAAAATTTGTCAAGCCTTCCATCTTTGGATATCTCTTAAAGAATTCTTAGATTTTGTCACAAATAGCTTGGCTATATTCTTCATTCTAATATAATTCTCAGTTAATAATTTTATTATAGTAGTATGACTGCAAGTCTCTTCAACTGAAATCTAAGCTGGATGAGGACAATATACAAATTTCGTACCTCAATTCTCAGCAATCTTCATGATTTCTATCACAAGGAAGGAATACTAGGTGGTTAATTAAATCAATAAACTTAAGTAGAAAATATAATTTTTATCTTTCTTTACTTTTCCAATATTCCTTAAGCGTTCTGCTCTCCTCAACAGCATGAACAGAGAAGTCTGTTCCATAATTTAATGATGAAAGAACATTTTATAAAATTGAACACCACAAGTGTAAGAATTTCAAAGTGTGATCCCATTGAAATCTGGTTATATACAAAGGTAGAGAAGATTACAGATGGATACTACTATCTTGCATCATTAAAGGTCCCAAAAGATTGAATGTTTGTTTAAAAGGCTAAATACTCCTGCAGATTTATTATGTGATGGAAATTACTAATTCAGTCATCTAATAAATAAACAATCATGCACTCCATGGCTGTTCAGTATGGCATAGTGCTTAATTATCAATGACATGGAGCTTGAAATGCAAGATCAAAAAGGAAAAAGGACTGCAGTGATTTTTTTTTCTTTGGTATACTATAATAACCTATGTCAAGTTCTGACTGTGAGGAACTTGCGGCCTGGAAAGATACATGAGTTTTCTACATTACAAAAATGTATGATTTCTTAGAGAGTATACTTGTGTGATACCAGCTTCCAAATTTGTCTAAATGTATCAGTGAATAAAAAATATTTAGATGTTTTGGTTATTCATTTTGGAGGAAAGAACTGGGAGTCTATAATACATTAATTGGAATTAATTTTATAAAGTTACTCAAAATTAACAAAACTGCAGAAAAATATAAGAAAACTTAATTCTTACTTTTAGGCATCATAATCCTCTGTGCCAAATATTCAAGCACTAAAATTCCTAAATTTACTTCATGAACACAATCACGACACTATGAAAAAAATATTGGAGGATTATGCACAAAGTTAGATAATGTAATTATTTTTGCTTTCTATTTTTTGAGACAAGTTCTTGCTATGTATTTCAGACTGATCCAAAACTTACTGTGTAGCGCAGACTAACCTTAAACTCACAGCAATCCTTTTGCCTCAGCCTCCCAAGTGCTAGGATTACTGCAGTGGGTCACAGAAGTTAAAATTATACTTCATAGAGGATCCTGTCATACTTCCTCATTTAAAATCTTTAACATCATCAGAAATATATTTATATATTAATCAAGATTAATAATGATGTAGTGATTTAACTAGAAAACATTAAAAGACAATTGGAAAGGTTGAGAGGTTCATCAGTGCAGCATCCTATTTCTGCTAAAATACTGATTTCATTACTGATCTCAATAATACTTTACTGGGTACAAATAACCATGTAATTACTCTTTAATTGAATGATAATTGCTTCTTGGCAATTATTTGCTTTTTTAATTACATGGATATTTGTGTTACATAAAATTAAAATCTTTTTTTCTTTGAAGTTTCCATTCAAATAGCTCAGCTGCTATATCATCTGTGCATACTTTCAAGGAAAATTGTTAAAACACAAGGAATGTAAATCCATAAAATAACAATATTTTTAAGTATCTCAGTCAAATATTTGGAATTTTTAGTTTTATGAAATTAATATTGGATATAATATTGTATTTGCGTTGAAATTATATCAAATAATTAGTATTTTATTTGGGTTCATTGTTTAATATAATTATTTCTGACATGAATTTCACTTTATTATCTTATTTTTTTAACAGAAATGTCATAGTAAAAAAGCACCTTAAAATATATTTCCATAGTTGTTTTTTTTTCTGCAGTTGTGTTGGATTTTCATGAGAGCATTGTCTTTTGCCTATAAGCTATGGAGAAATGTTAATTCTCTAACAGGTAAATTATATTTGGTGGTATTTATAAAATGTGGACACCACAAGTGTAAGAATTTAAGAGGGCATATTCTGTCATATACCTACTGAAAATTGTAATAGACCAAGTAGCTGCTGTTTGAAAATTAAGCTCATGAAAATTATATTAAATTTATTTTTATTTCACATCATGATACATTTGTAAATCAAGGAGTAAGCAAGTAAGAAAACTGTCATTTTATTCTTCCAGCAAAGACAATTCAATAAATTATTTTGTATGTAAAACAAGTAGCATTTCATTTAGTGAAGATGCAAAACTTATTCCCCCCCTCTCTTTTTGTCTTTTTGAGACAGGGTCTCACTATGCAGTTCAGGCTGGCCTTGAGTTCACTTTTGTAGCCCAGGTTTTTCTCAAACTCGCACTGATCCTCCTGCCTCAGCCTGCCAAATGCTGGGATTACAGCCATGCACCACCACCCTTGGAATTATTTAATCATTATTGGTCAAAGTTTATTTTACTGCCAATTGAAGAAATATAACTTTCTCTGACAGACAGAATAAGTTCCTGGGAGTATACCTGCAGTAAGGGTAATATTAGCAGTATCTTGTAAAGCCCATTGCAATTGTATTCCTGAAGCTGGAGCTATGAACGATGACTTGAGATTCACTGTTCACTTTGGAAAGGTTTCACTAATATTTCAAATCCCTTGAAACAATCTCTAACTGTGCCATTTTATAACTCAGGTTACAAATCAAGAATGTTTATGCCTGGTCACTGCACCTAGAATCCTCCCCAGACAGACCCCAGGCCAAGAGTGTGTGTGAGAATTTCCAACTGTTTGATTGCCCCAGAACCCTTGGCAGCTAGACTTCACACACAGTGTGAGTGTAGGACCTTCTGCCTGCTCGCTGTGCCCAGAATCTTCTGCAGGCAGTTCCCAAGGACAACGTGTGTGCAGAGCTTCCACCTGATCACTGAACCCCAGAACACTTCCAGCCAGACTCCAGGCCCAGGTTGGTGAGGGAACTTCCACACACTCACTGCAACCTCCTCCATCAGATAGGCTTCTAGTGGAACACTATGGCCAAACTCCCTGCAGAGAAGCTGGGAGCTAGACCCACCAAGCTAATCCAGGAGCTGAACATCTTGACAGAGGGGCACAGCAAGTTCACTTCCATGGGCTTCAGCAGGAAGAAGTTGAACACAGCAGCCAAACACAGCCAAGCAAGTCTGGATGAGTTCAAATTTGATAGGTCTACACGTGGTAAGCTGAGACACTTTGCTGGTTCCAGATCTATGAAAGCATTCTCTCCTCTTCTCTTCTTTTCTCTTCTCTTCTCTTCTCTTCTCTTCTCTTCTCTTCTCTTCTCTTCTCTTCTCTTCTCTTCTCTTCTCTTCTCCTCTCTCTCTCTCTCTCTCTCTCTCTCTCTCTCTCTCTCTCTCAGGAAAAACGTAACTGAGGTGAATATGTCTACCTGGAAGATCCCATGTACATCAAGGGGAGAACAGAATTAAATGGAACTAATTTAAATATTAATTCCCAATATAATGTTTGCTCTGGTGGTCTAAAGTACAAACACATTAGCTAAAAAAAGTTAGTCAACTGCTAAATATATATACACATTATTAGTGTTCCTAATTATACTTCTTTAAACACAGAACTGTAACTATCTTAACCACATATTCTCTCTTGAGTAAGAATTTTGTTAGGTTCTAAAGTAATAAGTACAAAAACTCTACACCAAAGGCCAGAGCACAAAGCCATATAAAATGACATGGAGAAGAGCAAAATGCATTTTGAGGGCGCAAGTCCTCACAGAACAAAGGCAGGAGAAAATAGCATACAAAAAACTGGGAATCATACAGTTGAAATCTCTGAATTAATAGCATCTGAAATTAAAGAAAAACTACAGAAAAGTATAGATGTAATCAGAGCAAAAATATTCTCTGAAGTAAAAAAGAAACAAAGAATAACTATAATGAAAGAATTACTAAGTACTTATAAAGAAGACACTGACAGGAACATAGGAGATTAGAAAACTGATGGAATCATTGAATGAGCAATATAGGAAAGAAATAGAATACAGGAAGCAGATTCAAAAAATGTCCAGGAGATTAAAATCTAAATCACAAGCTGGTAAAACCATTTGAATGAAAGTGAAGATAGAGTTTGTGATCTTGAATACATCAATTCAGCTAGTGAAAAGTTAAGAAAGGATCTCTTAAAAAACAACTAGGCTGGTGCCTGGCAGGATGGTTCAGTAGTCTAAAGCACCTGCTTGGGAAAGCTTGTGCGACTTCAGGGACCACGGTTCAATCCCCAGCACCACATGCTATGCCAGCCCTGCCCTCGGGGTGGGCTGAGCCGGCCATAAAAATGAGTGAATAAACAAACAAACGTTCTGAAACAAGAAAAAAATAAATAAAATTAAAAAAAAAAAACAAACAACTAGGCTGCATAAAAAATAATTTAACATCTGCAAGACGATGCAAAGATGAACAATGTGAGACTAACAGACATAATGAGAAAGGCGTCAATACAAACGATAAAAAACGAATATGGGCAGAAGTAATAGCAGCGAACTTCCCAAATATGGGGAAACATCTGATATTCAGTTAACTGAATCATAAGGAACTCCAAATAATATCAACCCAATTAAAGACACTCCCACATATATAATAGTCAAGATCCCAGAAATACAGCACAAGGAAAAAATATGCTAATACCTGCTAGAGAAAAGAAAGAGATTAAATTTAAAAGAATCCCATAAGAATTCCTGGCAGATTTCTCTTTTAAAAAAATGAAGCCCAGAAGAGCATGGAACAGAGTGTTTCAAGGCCTCCATGAAAACAAATTTCATCCCAGATTGCTAAACCCTGAAAAACTCTCAAGGTTGTTGAAGAAGGGAAATACTTCCAGGACAAAGAACAACTAAATAACTTCTACACAGACTACTAAAATATATTCTAGAGAGGGAGCAAAACGATCACAAATCTATGAATGAGAACAGAAAGAATGTACCAAAGTGGGCAAACAAACATAGAAGAAAAAGGAGTAAACAATATCAGGTAAATAACTTGTGAATCATAAGTCAATACCACTGAGTTATAACAATCAAATTAAATAGACTAAGTTCACCAATTAAAATAAATAGATTGGCAGAGTGAATTCGGAAGCAAAACCCCACTACCTGCTGTATATAAGAAACACTCTTAACTCATAAAGAAATTCATAGGCTGAAAGTCAAAGCATGGAAAACAATACTATGTATAACAGCACTACAGAGAAAAGCAGGAGAAGCAATCCTATTTTTAGACAGTCCTTACTTCAAACCACGATTGATCAAATGAAATAAAGAATGCCACTACCTAGTAGTTACAGGAAAACACAAGATAAAGAGATAACAGTCTTAAATATGTACACAGCCAATATAGAAGCACCAACTATAAAAGCAAATATTAATGGACATGAAAAATCTAATATCCAATAAAACAATCTTAACAGGAGAACTTAACACACCTTATCCCTAAAGGATAGGTTAAGAAACAAAATAATTAGCAAGGAAATAGCAGAACTGAACCAGAACTTGGAGCAACTGGAATAAGTGGACATATACAGAATGTTCCAACCAATAACATCTGAATACACATTTTTTCGGTTACACATGGAACATTTTTTAAATCAGACAATATATTAGTCCAAAGGCCAAGAAAACAGAAATTATTCTATGTATATTCTATGTATATGATCTGATCAGAGTGCAATGAAACTAGAAATCAACATCAAAAGAAATCACAAAACCCGAGAAATGCATGGAAATTAAATAACTTCCTCCTAAGCAACAAATTGGTTACAGATGAAATTAAACAAGAAATTAAACAATATCTACGATTCAGTGAAAATTGAAGCACAACTTATTGGAATCTATGGGACAAAATGAAAGCTGTTCTTAGAGGGAAATTTATACCTCTGGAGTCACATATTAGGAAACAGAAAAAAAAAATACATATACCCTAGTGCTGCACATCAAATGGAAGGAAAGTAAGAGCAAAGCAAACCCAAAGACAAGAGAGAATCATAAAAAATTGAGCCAAAATTAATTCAATTGAGATGAAAACAATACAAGGAATAAGGAATCAAAAAGCTTGTTCTTTGAAAGATTAAATAAAAATTATAAGCCCCTAGTTAACCTCAATGAAAAGAGTAAATCAAAAATTCAAATTCAAGCAATAATGAATGAAAAATGGGAAATTATCACAGAAGCAGTAGAAATTCAGAAGTTCGTCAAAATCTAATTTGAGAATCTTTACTGTCACAGAAGTGAACACAGAAAAAATGGACAGATTCTGATGATAGTACAAATTACAAAAACCGAGTCAAAAAGATATAAGAACACTCAATAACCAAGCAACATTCAATGAAATACAAAATGTGATAAAGAAAAACTACTGACAGAAAATTCCAGGTCCTGCTGAACTCACAACTGAATTCTACAAGATATTTACAAAAGACATAATTCCAATACTCCTCAAACTCTTCAATGAAATTGAAAAGGAAGCAATCCTTCCAAAATCATTCCTGGAAGCAAGTATTATATTGGGACCCAGACCAGAGAAAGATGCAACTAAAAAAGAGAATTACAGACCAATTTCTCTCATGAATATAGATGCAAAAGTCCTCAATGAAATCCTCGCCACTAGAATGCAACAAATCATCAAGAAGATTATACACCATGACGAGGTAGGATTCATCACAGGGATGCAAAGATCCTTCAATATACACAAATCTATTAATGCAATACAGTATAACAATAGAACCAAAGGTTAAAACCACATGATCATCTCAGTTGATGCAGAAAACTCTTTTTAACAAAGTCAAACACTCGTTCATATTCAACGTCCTGGAGAAAATTGGAAAACATGGATTGATCCTTAACCTGTCATAAATGGGGAAAAGCTGAAGTTATTTACACTCAAATCTGGTACAGTACAAGGATGTCCCCTATTGTCACTCCTATTCAATATAGTTCTGCAATCATTAGCTACAGCTATTAGACAAGAGAGAGAAAAGAAAGAAGTAAGGATCAGTAAAGAAGACGTTAAACTATCATTATTTGCAGAGGGCAATATAATCTACTTGGAAGACCCAAAAATCTCCACCAAGAAACTATTAGAATTAATGCACAAATTCAGTAGCATAGTGGATATAAAGTCAATACAGAAAAGTCACTATCATTCATCTACTCAGATAACAAACACACAGAGAGAAATTAGAGAAAAAATACCTTTTACATTCTCACAGAAGAAAACGAAATAGTTCGGAATTAGCCTAACTAAAGAAGTAAAAGAGCTTTTCAGTGAAAACTACAGTATGCTGAAAGAAGAGATCTTAGAGGATTTCAGAAAATGGAAAGACATTCCCTGCTCCTGGATAGGTACAACCAACATTGTGAAGATGGCCATATTCCCTAAAATTTTATGCAGATTTAATGCAATTCCTATCAAAATACCATCAATGTACATCACATGTGTAAATATCGTATAATATCCCTGGAGAAATCATTCCTAAAATTTATTTGGAACCAAAAAAGACCTAGAATTGCAAAGACAATTCTGAGCAACCAAGACAAGGCCAGAGGCACTACAATTCCAGATTTGAAATTATACTACAAAACTACTGTGGAAAACAGCACATCATTGGCAAAAAGTAGGCCTAAGGATCACACAATAGAATAGAAGACACAGAAGCAAATACAAACACACTCAACCACTTTATTTTGGACAAGGATGACAAACATGTTTACTGGAAGAAAGATAGCCTCTTTAATAAATGCTGCTGGAAAAGGTGGCTCTCTGCAAGCCAAAAACTAAAACTTGACCAAGGTCTATTAACATACACTAAAATAAATCCAAAATGAATTAAAGATATAAAAATTAAAACAGAAACACCAAATCTCCTAGAAAAGAATGTAGGAGTAAATCTTGAAGACATTGGGGTAAGCACACAGTTCATGAACAAAAATCAACTATACTGGCAATACTTGAAAGAACTAATACCTGGGACCTCCTCTTCTTGAGAAGTTTTGCACATCAAAAAAAATTTTCAGCAGAGTGAAAATACAACTTACAAGTTTTAAAAAATAATCTTACCTAATAAGCCTTCCGATGAAGATCTTTTCTCTAGAGACTATAAAGAACTAAAAAGCTTTAGGGCGCTAAAATATGAAGATCCAATTGGAAAGTGGGCATTTAAAATGAACACACATCTCTCAGAGGAAGACATACTGGAAGCTAATAAATTCATGAAGAAATGTTCCACAGCACTAGCCATCCATGAAGTGCAAATTAAAACAACACTTAGATACCATTTCACCCCATAAAGTATGGCTATCACAAACATGTCAGCTAACAACAAATGTTGGAGACTGTGGGAAAACAGGAACCTTTCTCCACTGCTTTTGGGAACGTAGAGGCAAATTTATAGAGACTATTGCAAACATTATGGAAATCAGTGTGGACACTCCTTAAAAAATTAGCACCGGAAATCCCATTCAATTCAGCTATACCCCTACTGGGAAGTTTTCCAGAAGAACTGAAAAAGACATTACATTATAGTGATATAAGTGCACCTATATTTACAGCAGCACAATTTGTGATAGCCAAATCATTGAAACATCCAAAATGCCAGTCATTTAAAGAATGTCTGAAAAGAAACTGGTGTTTTTATTACACAGCTATAAAGAATGAGAAACCAGAAGACTTCATATATAAGTGAACATATCTTGAAGACATACTCATAAGTGAAATAAACCAGACCTTCATGTGTAAATATTGTATAATATCCCTAGTGTAAGAACACAATAGAAGAAATAAAAATCAAAAGGCATAACACAGCTGAAGGGAAATCAAGAACTTAAGGATTAAGTAACAAGGAAACAGAAAGCAAAAATTTAGGAAACATGGTAAGGGCAAAACCATAAATTTGCAAACACAAGATGGTTAAGGCAATAAGCCTCAGAATCTCCATCGAGTTTTTGAAACTAGCAGTTCATTAGTAGAATTCCCACCCTGACTAAATATGTATGCTGATGTCAGTGAGGCAAGCAACTACACTGAGGATAGCAATGTGTAATAGTAAAACCATGCATGGAATAACTATCATTCTGGTATTCTAAATGCATACTGCTTCTACTGTCATATCAAATATCGCTATAATATCTCTCAAGTACATATTTGTTTTTTTTAAAAAGCTAATAGAAAATAAGAGACAGAAAAAAAAGATGTTACAGAATTGCCCTGCTAGTATACTGTACATGCTTTGATTTCTAAATTTCTATCTAAAAATATGTAACAATTTTTTTTCAAATTCTGTAAATTTCAAGTTTAGAATATCAGTGATTGTTGGACAATATCAGTGCCTTGTTATGCCTAAGATGCTTGCTATTCAGACAGATAGTGATGTTAAGCTCAACTGTCTATGTTATAGGGTAATAATATCATTAAGCTTCTCTTCTGGATTGTTAAGAATTTGTTTGCAAATAAAAAATTAGAGAAAAAGAATGGTTACAAGGATAGCCAATATTTTGGCTCTTGCCCTTCAAGGCCAGTGAGGACTTAGGACAAAAGAAAACCTATATTGTAACACGCTATAATTCAGTGGTGTCACAAATTTTCTGTTCAAGGAGATCATGGGACCAAAGAGGAAACAGACTGACGATGTATAGTGTACCTAAAGAGAGTCGCCTAGGGAGAAAACATTCTCTCATGCTTTCACAGTGAGCAAACTGGTCAAGTAAAGGTTGTGTCTCATTCAGATAGCTGACAATGACAAAAGATCTACAAACAACTGTTTATCATTTCAGGGTAATCCTGAGGGGTTTTGACAGACCTTGTCACATCCCAAAGTTATATTTTTTGTTATACAGGTCTTGCTTTATGTCGGCATTTACCCTCCAGTGGAACAGTACAACCAGGAGGTGTAAAAAGTAAAGCCATATTAATAAGTTGAGCTGCAAAATACTCAATCAACAACTTCTAATATTGCCAGTTATGCAGATTATTCTCTACTATTATGGACTATTGGAGTATGTTGAGTTATTTTGATGAAGACACTCTCACAATATTTGAATGGCAATGGAAAACACATCTCTGAAAAAGAAAACAAAAAAGGGGATATAAATGAAGAATCATTTTGTAATGAAATATATATATATATATATATATATATATATATATGTATCTGTATATACAAAATAGGATAGATATATAGTTACTTTCTCTTAGTTCAATGAAAAGAAAGACTTGTACTAATAGTGTCTAGACAGAAAATCATGCTGCATCGTATACTCTGAATAACTACTATGAAAATAATATGCAATATATTAAATATTGTAACTTTCTTACTAACTTGTTTTGAAACCGTCTCATTGCTATTTGTTTCTCCTTAAAACTAATTTAAAATAAAATAATAAAAGTAAAAACAAAAACAAAAAATATGTTACATGAGTTTTGAAGGTGATGTTTACTTGCTGAGAAAGCATTTCTTTTATTTCCAATTTCTTGTTAAACCAAATAAAAATTTGGTTTAAATATAAAATAAAAATAAATATTTGGTTTAAATATAAATATTTAGTTTAAAAATAAATATTTGGTTTAAATATAAAATAAAAATAAAAAGACTTTTACTTTTATTATGAGTTAATAACAATATTCTGGGTCTGACATTTATTACACAATTTCAAATATGGCCTTAGTGGCTAAATATTGCTTGCACTTTTAAGTATCTGGAAGAGAAACTAATTGTCACCTGACAAAAAACTGAATCCATTTTTTGTCAACAACAACAATCTTGTCACTTATGTAACTATTGCACTGGACAATGTTCCCCACCAGCTCAAACATAGCGGGAGCTAAATCAACATTTAAGAAAATACCCATCCATAAGAAATGGTAAATTAACACTAATCATATATAAACTATTCAAGTTGAGAAATGAAAACTGTCACTATGGTAACTTTAACATAATGGAAATTATGTTCCATTGAGTGTCAGTTAATACTTTGCTCTTGGGAACTTACAGTATGGTTAAGTATTTTTCTAAGGAACTACAACAAAAAAATTTGAAGAAAGGTCATTTATATGGTATTACTATATATTCCCTTTGCAGAACGTATAAACATATACAAACACACATAAAAAAACAAACATAGTAATACCCCAACAGCATGATATTGTTAGAATTAAGCAACTTAAAGGAATTAACGTTAAATTCTTTTCTTTTAACGAGATGAACTTAATTTTGCACTTTTAAATGAGAAATGTATTAGAACATCAAGGTTTATATAGAATAACATATATATATATATATATATATATATATATATATATATATGCATTAACCTTATAATTTTAACAAATTCAATGGTTCATAGCTATTGGTTTAATTTGTGAAGTTGTATTTCTAGGCTAAAAGGAAATATATTTCACCCTTCAACAAGAAAGGAAGTCTTATGGCATAGGTAATGTGAGTTGTTCTGTTCACTCGATATAAAGTATTACTGTGAGAATATTTCATGCACCATTTACCCAACTCTTTTTTTATGTAATGTAATGTGTTGTAGCCCTGGTATAACATTCTTAAACAAGTTTAAATAAGTTACAAATTTATTTAACTCTACTAAATGTTTTAGTATGACTATCAAGGGTTGTATGATAGAAATTATATTGTGTGGCTTGAATCTTTAATAGTATCATCTCTTTTTTCTTGTGTAAATCCTATTAACATCTCTGGAATCAATACACTTTAACAAAGTTCACTGTAAATCAAAATAAACATTGCTCTGTTACATGGGCCATATTACCAACAATACAACATTTGTAAACAAAGGGCTTATTGTGTTTTACAGTGTGTCACTGTGGAAAGTTTCTGATATTAAGATAATAGACAGGACCGGGAGGATGACTCAGTAGTCTAAAATGCCTGCTTAGGAAAGTTTAGGCAACAGCAGGGACCACAGTTTCATTCCCGGCAGCACTGGTTCCACCATCCCCACCCTCAGGGCAGGCTCAGCCAGCGATAAAAATAGAAGATAATAGGCAAAAAGTTAACACCAACAGTTGGATACATTGCATTTGTATTTCAAATTCAGCATGTGAAACTCAAATCTGGAATGCTCTTTTTTTCCAAAGCTAAAAGCTTTTTCACTCATCTTCTTTAACTTTTGATCTCTAATATTTTATCCCATTGTTTTTTAGATTCTTTTGTATTACTTTTAATAAGAAATAACAATGTGACAGTTAGTAGTGCACTTCAATAACTGATACAATGCATATTGTTGTTCTCATAGCAAGTGTTTAGACCAGAGGGTACACACATGATAATTTTTCTAATCATTATCCATACAAAAATTTCTTCTCATTGAACTAAGAGAAATTAGTAGTATACATAGACCAATATTGCATAGTCTTAGGGGGTTATTGGCAGAACTGGGAATGTCAGAAGCTATTGATTTATGTCTTTTACAGCTTAACATACTAATCTAGCTTCACTTTTCATACCTCATGGATAAACTTCTCTGTTGGATGGTTAAGGGCAAGTCAAACAAGACCTGCATAACATGTAACTTTTTATCTCACAAGGTCAGTCAAATCCCCTCAGGATTTACCCTGAAACCATGAACAGTGTTTTGTAGCTTTGTTGTCAGTGTCAGTCATCTGAAAGAGTCATGGCCATTGCTTGACCAGTTTGCTTTCTGTGAAAGCATGAGAGAATACTTTCTCTCTAGGTGACTCCTCTTAGGTACACTAAACATTGTCAATCTCTTTCGTCTGTGGCCTCAAAATCTCAAAAGAAAATTTGGGACAACACTGAGTTATAAGGTGTTACAGCACAGGTTCTCTTATGTCCTGAGTCCTCACTGACCTCAAAGGGTTAGGCCCAAAATATTGACTATCCTTGTAGCCCTTCTTTTTCTATAATTTTTGGTCTATAAAGTTACATTCCTAACCATCCAGAAGAGGAGATTATCGATACTATTACTCTGTAACTTAGTTACTTGAGCTTAACATCACTGTCTTTCTGAATATTAAACATCTTAGACTTAAGTTTCAATTGGTATTTTCCATCAATCATTGATATTCTAACAAATCCCTATAGAACGTGATAAAAGTATTTACACATTTTTAAACAGAAATGTAGCTATATAAGCAAATACAAAATTGTTGCCAGTCAATCCTGTGGCATTTTTCCTTGTAATATGTGTTCCAATACTCTACATTTCTCCATTGCTAATTGGGATAAACTACTTCATGTTGTCACCACTATATACACCAGCTATCTGTAACACATTTCTTAATTGTATTCTGTATAATTCTATATAAACTGATCTGGGAATATTGTTGAACTGTTATTTTTGGTGTCTATACTTTCCTTTACAAGTTTTAATGGTTTATGACTGCATGTAACATATACTCTAAATGCACTAATGTGGCAATAAGGCTTATGTAATTTCTTTAACATTTTTCTTATAAGTTTTTGAATGACACTTTCAATACACCTGGGTTACTTACCATATTCTAAAAGTTATATGTTTTCGTAATAAAATATACCTATATAACACTATTGCCTGTAATGATTTGACACATTTTACATACAATTTATAAAAAATTACTATGTTTCCTTTTATTTCCCTATTAGTTATTTTATTTTTTAATGCATGTTTCCTGTACATGAAGCTTTCATACATCATGAAGAGTTGATAGATATACATAACACAGTTGTGTCTGTTAAGCATAGCATTTGACCCTAGAATCCACATACCTTGAAACATCTCAAGTAGTAATGGAGTTCTTGACGTTCTGATTTAATAAGCTCCACTGTTCTGAGGAGGCTTCCATCTAATATGTCATAGCTGCTGAATTCTTCAAGAAAGAACCACTTACTTTTACTTTGTATAATTATACAGCTGACTTTAAAGCTATATTTAACTGTTACTGCAAATTATACTTTTGGGCTAATATTAGAAAACCTATTACAACTATCCAGAATACCATTCACTATGTAAGACAAATTCAGTTCTGTCAGTAATTGCCATTCCTTCTATAATTCACAGTGATTTCCATAGTTAATGTTGCTAGCTTGACTTCATCTGAAAAGCATCATTTATTGTGTAAACATTATACTTTGGTAAGTATAAGAAGTTTTTAGCAATTCCTTTAGAAAGCAGTTCACTATTAACTTGAATGGATAACTTCCTATAGATAAGATTATAATCTAGAAGCTTTATATTCATTTGATGATCAGAAAAATCAAGTCTTAATTTTTTATTACATGTTTGTAATACATGAAATTTAAATTCATCTTGGGCAGTAGAATACATGCATATAATATACATAGTTTCTTCCGTTCCCACGCATCTGCTTTGCTAGTTTTCTAAATACTCTATCCATTTTGAGTCATGTAATTAATATTATGAGATCATATATATATATATATATATATATATATATATCACATCTCCTTTATCTACTATTAATAAATATACTAACTATCTTTGGGAATTAGCTATTATGAGTTATGGTGCTGTAAACATTGGTATGCATTTTTTTTCTGTAATATGTTTTTAGCTCTTTCAGGAAGATACCTACAAGGGAATGGTTTGGGCAAACGGAATTTCTAGCTTTTAATATTTGGGAAATCTCCAAACTGATATCCATAATGCTTGCTCTACTTTGTATTTCCATCAACTATGTAGTAGCATTCCATTTTCACAGTAGCCATACCAGCATTTTTAAATTTTGCATGATTGTCATTATTTCTGCTGTAAGATAGAATGTTGGTGTTGTTTTAATTTGCATTATCTCTAGGTTTGGTTTTTTTTTTTTCCAGAACCGGGGTTTGAACTCACGACCTTGAACTTGCCAGACAGGCACTTGTGCCACAGAGCTATCTGTCTGGCCCCTAACTTGCATATCTCTAATGAATTTAAGATTTTTTCATACATAAAAGTGCCTCCCATGAGTGTAACTGAAGGCCTATCGCCCATGACAATGTTTCTTGAAGACCTGTTTTATGGGCATGTGATGGGAAGGTTGAAAGGTCAGTGGTGCAAGCTAGAACGTCTGTGCCAGTGTGACATATGATCTTTCTGTGTGTTCCTTAAGTATCAATGTATTACGGGTATTTTTTATTAACTCTCACAAATTATTTATTCTCTTTTATTTCTTCTGTGACCCAGTTGTTGCTCAGGAGTGTATTATTAATTTTCCAGGTGCTCCTAAATTTAATTGCTTTCTTCTGTGGCACACTTATATTTTCAAAACTGTGAGATAACAAATGAGTATAGTGTAAAGGTGACAGTAACATTTGGTTGTGAATCAATTGAAATGGAGTATGTTGGTTTAAGTATTATTGAGCCATGTGAAGCAAGGAAATTGGCCTCAGTACTTAAGAAGTGTTTCCTTAGTTATTCTTCTTTCACTTGAGACAGGGTCTCACTGTGAGGCTCAGGTTAGTCTCAAACTTCTGTCAATTCTATAGTCTCAGCATTCTGAATTGGTTTTCTTTTTATTTCTGCAAATATTTAATGAATGCAAGATGCAGTGTAGCCATATTCCATGAAATGTGATTAACTATAGGGAGATTGGAACCTCACTGGATCAAACCGAAGTATTATGAGATACCTAAAAGTCTTACACATATAATTGCTATATTGTAGACAGTTTGATAAATAATGTTATCTCATATGCTATCTATTTTAAATTATATACTTTAGATGCAACACATGAAGAAATTCTGCTTTAAGAGTTCTCCATATCATTTTTGATATAGACATTACTCCCTCAATTTATAAGGGAAGACCCAGCTTTTGCTATAAATAAATTTTTTCTGTGACACTTTTTAAGGGATCCCACTATGTGCACTGTTATTTGTGTTACATTTCAGTATAGGGGTGGCTAGAGCCTCTTTACTCTAAGTAAGAGCTCCAAGTTGATGGATAGACATAGTAAAAATTTTAACACCTTAGTTGTTTGCAACTCTGATGAAACCACTATTGGAAGTCATTGCGATGGCTTCTAATGTGTCTCCTGTCCCCCCCCCCACTAGTCTCAAGGCATGGTCAGAAGTCTGGTCAAATACCACACTGATTTGCTTAATTAGAAGAGCAGCTTTCTCTCTCCAGGTCCACCTAAAGTATATAGAACAGACTGAAAATTCTTGACAGCAGATTCATAATCAAAGAACTCCTTGTTATTCATGAATGCCTCTAGCTGACGTAGAACCTTTTTCCTCTCTTGTTCTGCTTGTTCTGTGAGGAATTTTTCTTTGAAGATGAAGTGGCAAACTACATAACTGAGTGTAGACACATAGGTGATTATGGTACCAATGTCCAGATGAACTCCTTTGCACACATAAACCTTAAACTCTTGGAAATACAATGCTGCAGTATTTTCTCTGTCTATTCTGGTCACTTGAAAAAGTTCCAGGTCCTCATCATCTGGTTCACTTTCACTCAGCTATAGATGTTGAGTGTGATCACGCAGAGTTCACTGCTACTATGTCTCCTCTCACAGATATACCCATTTCTTTGAACTTCTCTGCCATGGGGCTGGAGACACTGTTGTAAAATGCAAAGATTACATGATGGTTACTATACTGCATAGGCTGCTGGTGACTGGCCTGGAGGAAGCCTTCAGCCTGTTCAGTGATGCTTTTGTCACCATAACGGCCTCTGCCCAGCCAGATGTTTCATAGTACTTCAGCCTTCTGCCCAATAGCTTTCACCCAAGTATGGCCACCATTTGCAATAACATCCACCACAAGGGTCTGATTTTCTCCGAAAATATCTGTATAACCAAACACATGAAGAACACTAATCACTTTTTCCAGGTTTTCTGCAAGTACCACGACAGCTCTCAAACATGTTAGAGTCATGTTTTTCCAATGAGATTCTTTAATAACTACTTTCCCAGCTTCTACTTTCTGTCAAAACTGTAATTCTGCTTCAATTTGCTGCATAGCTTTGCATCCCCTTCTATACTCCCCTTTCTTGATCAAGAAGGTGACTCTGATATCTTGATTAGGTTTTTTTTTTTTTTTTTTTGCCTATGGTGATTCGTTCACAGAGCATGGAGTATACTGACACGTTAATAGCATTATTTCTTTCTTTAAACCTGTTTAAGTAAATTGATTATCTGAAATTTCAGTTCACTCAGTCACTTCACTATTATGCAATGGCAGCCAAGTAGTACTGAAGTTTAATCAGAGTAAGCCTCCTGAAGCCAGCTAGCTTCACTGTCGATGTGAACCTCTAATGTTATCTTCTGTCATTTGCCTTTCAAAGCTCTTCTTTAGTACTAAGATGGCTGTGTGAATGACATCTTAAATCTCCATATCTTCATTATATCTCTTGTTAAGGATAGTTTTCCTGTTCACAGAGTTATTTCTCATGGCTGTGGCCTTCCAGGCAAAGTAAGCTCCAGATGGGTCTAACTGAAATAAATATGGTCGTCCCTCATTCCATCCTCAAATAAGTAAAGAAACACAAATGGAGGAACACCGCCTGACTGAGTGTATTCCTGCATCATGGAAGCTACTCTCTGTACCAGCTGGGCTGTAGGGATGGGCTCCTGGTAAATAAGGTAGTACTGCTGGGTAAGTTTCTGAGCTCTGTGCAAAAGCACTCTGTAATCTGGGCCCTGGCCACTGTACACCAAACCTGTACGCTTGGTACTTGGCTCTACTTTGGGTACACTTTCCTCATACAGAATAGACATATGTGTCTTCTCAGTTGCTAATATCACACCATTTTCAGCTTTAATTCCAACTGAAGGGGCTCTTCCAGCTACAGCTGCCAAGACCTATTCAATCTGGAAAAGCTTACCTGATGGGCTAAAGGTTGTCTTCAAAAAACCATAACTGTGTTTTGCGATCTTTACTCAGAGAGGCCAAGCACATCTGCACACATGCACACTATTAACATTCTGAAAGTTAAGATTACAGGCCAGTGAGCCTATACCCACTTTATTTTCCTAACCTGTGCACAGTTATACATGCTTATAATTTCAGCACTTAGAAAGCTGAGTTGAGGCAGGATGACTGCTATCAGTGCCAGGACCGCCTGTACTATATAATAAGTTCAATGCCAGTTTGCATCACTTCTCAGGATTTCGGCTAAGATAAAAGTCAGCATACATTAAATGGTGAGCCTCTTTCTTCAACAATAAAAATAAATAAATAAGATAAAATCTACATTAAATAATATATGAATTGATCATTATTAAAGTTTTGTATTTCTAGCTTAATGCAGATAGTAATTATGGGGTGCTTTTGATATATACTAACTTGAACAGACTTTATAGATAAGTATATGATCTCTTTTGTAGACAGTACCATGTGTTGCAGAAAAAATATTCTGTATTTTTTAGGGATGGATCTACAGGGTATTCAGTGTTTTACCACTAGATGGGATCGAACTCACAGTGATCCACCTGTTTACAGCCCCCAAAGAGCTGGGATTACAAGCACGGGTCACCATGCCCAGTCTCAATTGCCATCTGAGTGTGCCCCGGGGCCGGCATAACAGGCCTGGTGATTGAATCGCTGGCCTCTCCTCCTCCTTGCAGGTACTTTGATCAGCTGAGCTATTTGGCTCGCTCTGGAAAAGAATATATTAAGATATCTCGGTTCCAGCCCAGCCCAAACCCCACCGCTGGGAGATGAGCCTGCGCACCCGCCGCGGGTAAGCCCCTGCACCCCTCTGCCCCGCCTCTGCGTTCCCGCGACTAACTTCCTGTTCCAGCCCAGCCCAAACCCCACCACTGGGAGCTGAGCCCGCACGCCGGCTGGGTCAGGAT
>PVJA010023852.1:0-32463 GCA_004027025.1 Myocastor coypus | reverse complement strand
GAGAGAGAGAGAGAGAGAGAGAGAGAGAGAGAAATATTGGTTATTAAATTGAGGGCCTTTACAGTGAGCTGCATTCCCAGTTCATTTCCTTTTTAACTTTTGAGACAGGGTCTTACTAATTTGTCAAGTTATCCAGGCTGAACTCAAAATTGTGATCTTCTTGCCTCAGCTTCCCAGCGTGCCAGAATACAAGTCTGCACCACTACACACAGCTTCCTAAAGTATTCAGCAAATACTTTGGCTGTTGGGACATAGCTTATAAACATTCATATTAATTTAATATTAAACTTGTAAAATTATTTTTAGAGAAAGCCAAATATTCATTGTATATCACTTGAAACTAACCTAATTTAGAGATTGTATTCAGGCCAATTGTAGATTTCATAAATTTGTAGAACATAAACTCTTTTCAAAGGCAAAACTAACAAGTTATTGGAAAAAGCTACATGTAGGCAGCAAAAGTAAGCCAATATCTATAATTTTGCTTAATGTACAGCGCTGATGTATCTTATTTATCAGCTTGCCTTTCTTTTTTTGCACACACTTTACAATTGCAGTTGTTTGAATACCCAGTCCTTTTCCACTTTTTTGTTTTGTTTTCTTTTGTTTTGCTCAGTAGGGCCCCCATGATTAGGTTTGTTATTAATTTCCTGCCTACCTCACACCTAGGCATTCCAGTTTTCTTCTCACATCTATTCTAACTTCGAGACCTATTAAGAATACCCACTAAATATTGGTTAAAGTAGTTATTTTCTAGAACCATCTTCCTTCATGCATTCTTATGTGTTCTCTTTCTGGGTCAAATAGAATGATTATGAAGTTTCTGAACAAGTCCTGCTTTGCTGGTATTCACTTATAGTGTCTGTAAGTTAGTTCCAGCTAGCTTTATATTACAATCCCTAAAATCATCTGAAAAATTAAGAGCTTTTTTTCCACCCCATTCCATAATCACCCTCTCTACTCTTTCCTGTTTATTGTATCCATTCGCTTGTAGAAGCATCTTCAGACTTCTAATTTCTATCCCTATGACTCAGCCATCTTAAGGAAAGAAAATGAAATACGTTATTTTAGGTATAAAAAAGCCAAAGCAGTGTTTTCATACAAACTTAAAGGAAAATGTAATGAAACAAAGTCTGTTCAGTATACAAGGTAAAAGCTGTAGCGGAGAGTGTATCTGATGAAGCAAGGAAGTTTTGACAGGTAAAATAATCATTAGTCATTGTTTTTTTTTTCTCTTGTGTAGCACACAGAGATCAGCTTGAAAGTTATCTTCATTTGACCAAGAAAAATATCAAAAATTTTAGCTGAACTGTATTTGGATAGTGAAAATATATTTGGTCAGAAACTTGAAGTGTATATATACACTTAGAGTAAACACTGTGTATGTATGTATATATATATATATATATATATATATATATATATATTCAAAGAAAATACTAAATTGGTCATGTCACTACCTTTTGAAAAATTAGATTTTTTGATATTTGTAAGTTGACGCGATAGGTATCAAGTTTGGGTTTGATTTTTTGATATATGACTTCTTATTATTTTATGCAAAATACTTTTACCTTGATATGTGGAATTTATTTCACAAGAAACATTTTTACTTATAGTGTCATTAACATTTCCTCCTTACCACTCAAGATTTACTCCTAAATGGGAACAAAGACTACATTTATATGGGTATATTCCAGTTCTCAGGCCTTAGTTACACAGTCCATGTGCTTAGCAGGTGCTTTAAAAGATTATTTTAAATAAATTACTTTCTGCTGTTAAACAAATTACCCTGTGTTAGTGATGGCAGGACAGATTTTACAATCCAGTGCCAAGCTAGACAGGAAGCAACTAATATACTGGATAAATTTCTAGAAACTGTAATATGAATACAAGCACCACTAGAAAGAGCTGATAATTTTGTGAATCAGGATGGGGTTCATAGAAAAGATGGAGTTTTATCAACAATTTTAACAAGTTATATTAGAACATGACTATACCCTAAATGTAGAAGTACACTGGAAGACTAGCACTGAGATGGGGCAGTTAACCATAGGTTTGTCTGGTTGACAAGGAGAGGTGGGCAGAAGAGGGAAAGTGAGGGAGGAGTGTGAGTAGGTGGAAGAAAAGTACAAGAACAAATCTGCATTTTATAAAGACAATAAAACTCTCATCGTGTCCTGAGCTTAAATAAATACCACATTATAAAATTTTGGCTGCCAAAAATAAGCCCACAAAGAATGTGTATTGAATTGGTACAGCTGTTTCAAATCTGTTTCTCAGGAATAATTTGGAAATAATGTTAAAATAAGTTGTTTTGAAGATTAATTACAATATTAACATTATGTTGTTGGATATTTAAAATTTTACTGGTCCCCATTATTACATTAAGAATGGCAATGAACTTTCAAATATTAATAATGTTCTTAAAGCAGTGATAAATTTTCATTTTCATTTGTAGCAGCAAAACCTCAAGACTACAGCTTACTTTGTTCTTAATGACATTTAGCATTCTTTGTGACTTAAAGTACATCCCTCATAAAGCTGATTGTAAAAGATAATATATTAGCTTCTATTAAGATTATTATAAGGTGGAACATCTTCACTACTTTAAAAGGGGATAAGGAGATTAGGCAATTTGAAGAAAACGATGTTTAAAACTTTTAATGATTTTGGTCATGCTTTAGGGTCTGTAAACAGCAAGTGTATAGTCTTCAGCAGAGAACCGTTGTGTTGAATAATATTGGACAAGCAAATTCACAGTTATAAATAGGATAGGCTTATGCTCCTCAAAATGGCATATTTCTGTGGTTGCGAAAGCCAAGTGATCAAAAGAAGCTAAAGGGTTAATTTTTGCTAATGTTTTTAATATGAAGACAAGCATGTATACTATATCTATGATGTAGAATAAAAAACAAACAGGATTTTAAAAGTAAGCTCAGAACTTGGTAGGAATTTTAGGCTTGCAACAGCTGTTTAAAGCTGCATTCCTCGGACAGCCCAGGGTTGTGCATATCCTGTTCAGCAGTTATTGATACATCAGTGGAGAAGTTTGAGAAATGGTAGTTTGGTTTAGAAAAGGTCAGTGTAATGATCTTTTACTTCCCCTTTTTTCTTGGTATTATAGGTGGCAAAATATGTTTTCTATCAAGGTCATGATAATTATAGCATTTTAATTTTCTTTGATCCATAAAGCAGTGAAGATGAGTTCCTAAGATTGATTCTTATCTGATTGTAGCCTCTCACTTCTCGAACTTATTAAACAAAAACCATTCAGTCTTTTCTCATTGTGTGTAAGCTAAAGATCAAAGTCTTTAACATGGTCTATGAGACCACTGAAGGTTTGGTTATTGCTTTTGAGCTAAGCTTTATGCCAAACTGCCTGCACTCATCACCTCTCTCTCAGGCCTTCCTGTTTGCTTACCACTTAGCCTTTGCACTGAATACATTCTTCATTCTTTTCTCCACTCGGTTAAGTCCTTTTCATCCTTCAGATCTCAAGCCTTTCTTCTTACATATCAGGAACGTCTTCTTATATTTCCCAAATCACACCTAATCCGCAATTATATGCTGGCATCCAAGTACAGTACCATGTGTATCTCCTGTGTCCTATTTGCAACTTTGCTTATAAATTGATTTGACTGTGATTAATATCTAATTGCCCTACTAGATGAGGACAAGGGACCCTATCTGTTTTTTGTAACAATGTATAAGAATGTATCTGTTGTAAAATAGCCACTCAGAAAATATTTTTGGCTTGACAGAATACATTAAATTATTCACAGATTACTGGTCTGTCAGCAACTCTGCTTTCCTAAATGACAATGCACACAGTCTTGTTTTCTCATGGATACTTCAGTGCCAGCTTGTATATTCTTTGCCAGAATACACTGTGAAGGAGAATTGCATTATCTTTTACTCAGAGTTGTTTTGCTATAGCCAATTTTATTATGAATGATTAGAAAAATTAAATTTCAACAAAGTAAGACTTCTGTATTTATGCCACAAATATTACAAACATGGTAGAAATATTTGCTGATGTCACCTAATAAGATAGAATAACAAGCAAGTACTTCATGGTTTAGAAATTGAAACTTAAAACCTTTTTTAAGTGTTTAGTTTTCTACATTAAAATTTTCTAATTATGTATTTCTTTTGGTACTTTAAAAGGAACTCTCTATTTTAGGGTATATAGTACAGTGAAGTTAATAAAACACCGTATATTTTGTTTTCATGTAAAAATTTAGAAACTTCATACTGTATACAAAATAAAAAATTTTCTGTTTCAAAGAATGAAATACCTTTTATAATTAGGTATATAAGATGAGAAAGTAACTTTCTAATGAAAGCCCTTATTACAGTTAATATTGAATTTACATTTTTATTAATGGTAATTAAATGGAGAGAGTAAAGATGAATCTTAAATCAGTTTCTTGTGTAATTTCTTATTTTTCTGTCTGACTTTGAAAAAACTTTTAATTTAAAAAAATGTAAGATTATCTTGACTACTTTTTGAGAGTACTTACTGAGAATGTATGCAGAGTCATTGCAAAGCTAGATTCCTGAATGCAGGTCCCATATATGGGTGTGGTTTATTTTTGAGAATCATATGGTTACTAGTAGCTAAATTATAGAAATTTTTAATAAAATATGACTTTCTCCAACTTAGAACTGTTAAAGTATATATAAGAATGAGTAAAGATTTTAAGTCCTTAACATTAGTACACTAGGGGCTAGGGAGACAGCTTCGTAGTACGAGTGCCTGCCTGGCAAGTGCAAGGTTGTGAATTCAAACCCCGGTCCCACAAAAACAAAACAAAGCAAAAACACATATTAGCACACTGGTTTTTAACTTGCTAAAACCTTATTAGGATTATATATTCTAGGTAGTGCTTCTGGGTGTGGTGGCACACACCTGTAATCCCAGCACTTGGGAGACTAAGGCAGGAGGATTGACAAGAGTTTGAAGTCAGTCTGGGCTGCATAGTGAGGTGAGGCCAGCCTGAACTGCATAGTCAGACTCTGTTTCCAAAAAAGAAAGAGAGAAAGAGAGAAACAGAGAGAGAGAGAGAGAGAGAGAGAGAGAGAGAGAGAGAGAGAGAGAGAGAGAATCTTGCTAGTAATGCAAAACAGAAGAGCAAGAGCAACTATACTCTGATTTGACTTATAAACATTCAGCATCATACAATTTTTTAAACTTATGGATGCATTTAACTTTTTTTGATTTGTTTGAATTATATCCATTAATTTTGCCAGAGGTTTTCACTTGTACAATTTGAGGAAAAAGCATCAGTGTTTGCGTCAACTCTTTAAATTTTATCGTATTGCTTCCCTACTGTAAGAACCTGAAAGAAGAAATAAAACCCAAATGGTATAATAGATATAGTAAAACAGAAAGAAACTGAACTTAAGGATGAAACAGTGAGGACGAGGGAAAAGAGAAAACATAGGGACAAAGGAAAGAGGGTAAAACATGCAGGTATATACAGGATGGCTGAGGTAATTGTACTCATAATTTACATCAGTGTTTTGAAAATAGCAGTTAATGTTTAGAATTTTTGCCTTGACTAACTCTGTATGCTGATATCTATGATCTGAGCCATTACATCAAGGACAACAATGTGTAACACAAAACCCATGGTTGAATGCCTCTCATCTTGGTCTTCTACATGCATACTGCTTCCAGTGTCTTATCAATTATTATACTCTCTTTAAAATAAAGTTTTTAAAAAGACAAGGTAAAATCAACATTTCTTGAAAGCAATATTCAATTATTTGTCCAATCTTGCATAACTATATCTGTTAATTTGAGCAACAGATTTGATGTCAAAAATTGATACTGTAACAGCCATTGTTAATTAGCTATTCTTGTATGGAAAATCTGTAACATATGTATTGTTGTATATTACCCTGTTTTTGGCATTTTTTTCTATTTCTTTTTGCTTCTGTTTTTACTCTTCATAATAAAATTAAACTTAAAAATAAATTTTACTAACGTGCTATAGTTTATTCTACTCAGTACATCTATCTAATTTTTAAAACAATATAGAATTGTTTTAAAAATAAAAGTTTATTAAAAAACAAAATTTACACTGCCATTAAAACATGATAAAAAAACATTGGTCCATGACTAAACACAGCACGCATAACTGGTATATGTTTACTTGACCTTAATATTCTTAGAAGTCAGTTTTATTGGATAGGTTGGATAATCTTCAGACACAATGGTAGATAAAAAGAAAACACATCAAGTTAGGTGCTTTTTTAAATGTTACCCAATGTCTTTTTGTAGTGTTGTTTTCTTAAAATATTCATTTTGTTTCAGGTATATCTTCTGTTTTTCTTTTTTGTTTTTGAGATACCAGGGATTGAACACAGGACCATGCGCTTGCCAGACAATATCTGCTATTTTTACAACAGTCTTGCAAAATGTTTTCTCAAGTAATACCTACAACCAATCAATAAGAGTCTGCTTTAGGTTCTGCGTTTTACTTTTTCAACTTATTACCGAATATTATTAAGGAATAATTTTCTAACAAGGTATTGATTATTCTTACAGTACTGTTTACTGACAACATCCTTAAAATACAATCATTAAATTATTCTCCTATGTGATTAATGTTAAGCATACTAACTGAATATCTTTTATAATTTTGAAGTGTTTTATATGTATATATGAGAGCTTATTTCTTGTAATTTCATTTTTAACCATCTAGACTATTTTCAAAAAGTTTAATAGTCCTGGGAACTTAGGGCTCTTCTTTATAGAGCGTAAAATTCATGTTTTCATTTTGGATTTTGATTTATATTTCAGTCTTCAAAAGAATCCAGAGAAGTATTATCCACATAAAAGAGAAAATAAAACTGTTTGTTAATGTTGCTGCACTGATATAGTAGTCCAGTTGGTAGTTTTCCGACTGGTCAAGTACCATGTGGTACACAGCCAGTGTGTCATGGCAGGGCTAGATGTTTTTCCCATTTCCTTCCATATTTGGTGACAGGGTGAACTTTGTAGCCATCTATTGGCCTTGGAATTGCCTTCACTCAGTGGTGCAATGCTTCCTTATTCAGATGCCTACTCCCTTGCCTTGTAGATAGATGTCAGAACAGAAGCTTTTTATTTGATACTGAATTGTACATATAGAGAGAAGTTGATTCTCTGGAATATTTTCCATGAGATATTTCTATCTCTAATTTGTCTCTAGATATAATATGTTGAATTTATTTGTGGTAACCTGTACATATTCAATTTATTTGGAATATGTAATAATTTCACTAGGATCCTGTTGAAAATAGCTTTTAATATGTGAAGGAAGGGTTTGCATGTAAGATCAGAAAGAAATTTTTTTCTCAGAATTGAGTGTTTCCAAATACTACATTTCCTAAAAGCCATTTTCATATTGAAAAACACAAGTCCTAGTTTCAGTTGGAATTTTTGCTTACTTGGATTATGTTTACTTTTTAAATTAAAATTATTCAGTTATTTTATAATTTTTGAGAGGTTTTTTTTGCCAAGATTATGCTAAAAAGTTTGACTTTTCCTCTCATTAGCACAACCAGGAAAAGTTTCATTTACTTTGTATTTCTCATTAACAGTAATCCTTAAAAGTTAGAGAAGGTGGGGGACAGGGAGATAGCTCCATGGCACAAATGCCTGCCTAGCAAGTGCAAGATCATGAGCTTGAACCCCAGTCCCACCAAAAAACAAAACAAAAAAAGAGAGAAGGTACAGTTTTTAATCTCTTTTTTTAAGTAAACTACAAAGATGTTAAGCAGCATATCAGTGATAGTACATCTGTTCAGTGATATAATTAGGTATAACGTCAATCCCCACCCTGTTACTGACTTGGGTTAAATCTTCAGCATGAAGGATACAGTTCAGGAATATACATAATTTCCTTCGAAACTGGCATCTTTTCTGTTTCCTGACTCTTTTACTATTTAAACATTGTCGACACATATATAGTACACTTAGGAACACTTTGAAATAACATGCTTGGGTTTATCTCCTTGCTCCATCATTTCCTAGCTTGGTGATCTTAGGAATAATTTAAGTAACTTGTGCCAAGTTTTCTCATTTTTATAAATTGGCAGAGACAGTTACCTAGAATCACCAACTTTAAAAGGTATTTGTAACTGTTACCATATTTTCTCATTAAAACAATAGCTGGTTGCCGGGCGTGGTGGCTCACGCCTGTAATCCCAGCACTCGGGAGGCTGAGGCAGGAGGATCGCTGTGAGTTCGAGACCAGCCTGGGCTACAAAAGTGAGCTCAAGGCCAGCCACAACTGCATAGCGAGACCCTGTCTCAAAAAGACAAAAAAAAAAAAAAACAATAGCTGGTGTGTAAGTGAATGATAAATGCCAGCTTGTAGTGTTTTAAAATTAATGCTGACATTATATCATATCGTGTATCTTTAATCTTTAAGTCAGAAAAATAATAAATGGTACTAAGGGCTTACTATCATACCCTGCATCATACTAGGTGGGTTCCCTACAGTATGTGTCATGCCTATCTTAGCCCTGGAAATTTGAATTATCCATACTTAACAGATGAGGAAACTTTTGCTCAGAAAGTTTTTGCTTAAAATTCTTGAATGCATTGTGTTACATATTGGAATAATTATTGGGCAAGTATGTATTTATTTATTTCCGTATTTTTGTAGTGCTGAGGATTGAACTCAGAACCTTGCACTTGGCTACACAGGTACTTATTCTATTGAGCTCTCTCTGGCCCTTTGGGCATGTGTTTAATTAGATCATTTTAACTGGTTTCTAAATGGTTCTAAAATGTAGTTTCCACTCTGCCTTTCTACTGGAAATAGAGGTGACATGAGAGGAATCTGTGAATGCTTTCAAAAATGTAGCCATCATCTTTTATTTTTTTTTAATTTCCATTTTTTTTAGAATTTTTTATTTTTATTTTATTTTTTTTCTTGTTTCAGAATTTTTGTTTGTTTGTTTGTTTTTATGGCAGCTCAGCTTGCCGAGGGCAGGGCTGGCGTAGCATGTGGTGCCAGGGATCGAACCATGGTCCCTGCAGCCGCCTAAGCTTTCTGAAGCAGGCGCTTTAGACCACTGAGCCATCCTGCCCGGCCCATAGCCATCATCTTTTAGACTTACATCTCTAGTGTCTGTTAAGATGAGCTGTGATTCTTGGGTCAATTTAAAAATATATAACTCAATAAAATATAAATTATTTTCATTTCAATCATACTGTGTCTGCCTATAGGTAATGTCTATTTAGATGGGCCATCTGCTATCATAACAGCATGTGCATAGCAAAGTGTTTCTACTCTTGATAGGGCTCTAGCTTGTGACAAAGATGCCATACATAACTACAGCCTTGGATGCAACTTTTCAATCTTATAGTGAAGCTTAGGAGTTTCGTGCTTCTCTCTTCCTAAACAGGCAGAAATCTAGTTCAAAGGCTGGGAAGATAGCTCAGTACAATAAGCACTTCCCTGGCAAGTGCAAGGGCCTGAGTTCAATCCCCAGTTCCAGGCCAAAAAAAAAAAAAACTACTTAAAATGTTAGCACTACCAACTCGGTACCGAGATTTTCTTTCTCTCAAAGGATTTCTAATGAAAGTGCATGACATCTGTTAAGAGATGTTCACATACACTTCACATTTATTCCTAGCAATGACTTAACCTTGTTCGGATTGATTCTGCAGTGGTAACAATGCTATTTTCCTTTTATTGTTATTTCTGCACAGACTATATTTAGAACATTCTTGTGGCTCTGAAACACCCTTACCTGTCCAACAAATATTGATTCATCTCCAGAAGTTATTTTTGGAAATCGTGATCACAGATCAAATTGTTATATGACATGATAGCTTAATAAAGCACAAAAGCAAGTTAAATACTAGAGATAATCGTACTAAAAAAACCGTTGTGAAATGGATGAAAAATATGGAATCAGGCAGGTTTCACCAGTAGAGTACTTGTAAAATGTTAGGGAAAGGTACAAATCCACCTACTTTATATTTTAAAGTGATATATGATTTCATACATGTATTTAAACTATATGGCAAGTATATAGGAACTGAAAAGAATTGTTGAGAGTAAAAGTATAGTGATGATGTTTTATTGTTTTTCCTTTAGTAAAATTGAAGTGAGCTTGCTTTAAGCTAGAAATTATGAAGCAAGTGAAAATAACTTAAATTGTTTTTGTGGAGAGAATCCATTATATTCTCTTCATTGTTTATAAAAACAATCACACTACTAAAGACAATAGAATTTTAAAACAATAATTGTGTTGTGTCATTGCCAATGTTTTGAAGTTGCCTAAGCCTTGACCATTTGATTATGTAAAGCACTTTTTTCACCTGCAGTGCTTATTATCTTTTAAAATCCCTATGAATTAAAATTAATATGGGAGGATGGTTTTGAACATTCCTTTTCCTTGAAATAATTGTATTAGAAAGCAGTCTGTTAAAAGATTTAAGTGAAGTAATATTATATAATATTCATCTACATTAATTTTAAAATGTTTCTGATTTAATAGTTGACATTGGCTTCTTATGTTTAAGAGTTTATTTTTTTCAAATGAGTTTACTCTGCTAGGTAATTCTTATTCCCTTCTGAAAACCAACCCACGAGTATAGAAAATAGACACAATAGCTAGGTAACAACAGTATCATGACATCAAAATTTGTTCCTTAATGTCGCAGTTATTCAAACTTCTAGTTTCATAAATGTCATAAATTTCAATTTTTTTCATCAGAATCTGTGGGGCACAGACATTGTAGTCTATTGTTTTTCCCTGTATCAATTTTTTGAACCCAGCAGCCTTTTTATATAAAAGACATTGTGAAATGTCTGTTGAAATAAATTTCATAGATAATACAACTATTCACATATTTCTTAAATTTTCAGTATAATTAAAGCAGGATAGATGGTACACCTGTAGTCCTAGCTACTTGGGAATCTCAGGCAAGAGGAGCACTTGAGTCCATCAGTGATAAGCTAGCCTGGGCAGTATAGTAAGATTCTATCTCCTAATGTGTCAGATTCATCAAAATCAAGGTCATGTGTAAGAGAAGGCTGATGGTTGTTATTGGAATATCTTGAATTATGTTCTGGAAAAAAGGTTCGTTATAAAAAATAACGAAATGAAAATAATGAAATCACAATAGAACTTCAGAGTTTGGTGTAATAGCAATATAACAGTGTTGGCCTTTTAGGGACAACAATCGCAGCATATGCATATGAGACATAATAATATACTGGGTCAGGAGACTATGGGAATCTTCACTACTATTTTTGTAACTTCTCTGTAGATCTTAAGAGATATGGAAATAAAATGTTAGCTTAAATGAGAAAGTTTAACAAATTTGTGGACTTGGCAATATCAAGATAACAATATCTAAAGTGAAATTGATTTTGGTAGTTTGCCCTTATGGTATTAGTCATAATAACTTTCAAATGAGCAAAAAATCACTTGGAACATAGGATAGTTCAGTGTGTTTGTCTTGTATTCCCATCTATCCATCTATTGAGTCCATTCATCAATCTAGTACCTCCTGATCATTGTGACTACCCAAAACTTACAATTTTTCAGTTGCTCCCACAAAGGCAGCATTGGCCGTGGCTTGGCAGCAAGAAACCCTGCTTTAATTCTTCTCTCCTATGTAAAATTTGTGCTATTCTATACATGATCATATATTTTTAGTTTTATGAATATATATTGTAAACTAAAATGATTTTCTTGAATGGCTATTATACCAGGGTTTCATTTCTACTGTAATTATTATTTTACTTGATTAGCTTCTTTTCATTGTGTTTTTCTAATTAGGAAATATGAGTAAGAAAAAGCAACCTTAAGTCTATTAGTAGGATGAAAAGTATCCTAAATTAGCTCATCTCCTTGTATTATCTGTGATAACTGATTTGCAGTTAAATTTGCGTACAGAAGAGTGTGCTATTCTAAATCTTGTTAACAATACCTTATTCTAATTGTAGTTTCTGTTTCCTGCAGACACGTTGTGTAGGAATGTTAAACAAGGCATGAAAATTTTAGAGCAAATACAAGTTGTGGTTTATAATAATTGATTTTCAGCTGTAGAAATAAAAATTTGTACACTTATTTAGGCAGATACATGCTAAGACAGATTTGCTGACATTTAATATAACTAAAATGCCTTTTCTGATTGCTTTCTTTTTGCATGGGTGCCAACATTTCTTCTTTTGTCATTGAAATTAACACTATTTCCATCCTATAATAGGTCTGTGAAGTGTGTTTAGTAACTGAACATAGATCATTAGAATTTATCTCAAAGCAATAGGCAACATTTAGATTGTAGATATATTCAAAACTTGACAGCAATCTATTCATAAATTTGTGCATATTTCTAATGATTTTATTGTAGTAATATGGTTTTATAATAACTAAAAACAGAGTTAGAAATAAATTGTGTGATTTGTATGACTTGTGGAATGCAAGTCATAAAAAGTAGTCTCACTACTAAGTAAAAAGTTTTTTTTTTAATTTTATTTTTTTTTTTTGAAGAGTAAAAGCAGAAGCAAAAACAAATAGAAAAAAGAAACAGGATAATATACAACAATGCATATGTTACAGATTTTCAAAACAGGAGTAGCTAACAATGGTTATTATATTTATTTTTGTCTTCAAATCTGTTTCTGAGATGGAAAGATATAGTTATACAAGGTTGGATAAACAATTGAATATTAACTCTTGCTTTCAAGGAATCATATTTTTTTTATAAAACACATGGTTGAATGCCACTCATTCTGGTGGTCTTCTAAACATGTACTGTTCCTACTGTCTTATTAATTATTTTAATATCTTTAAAATAAATTAAGACAAAAGAAGTAAAAATGTTTCAAGGTCCAAATAGACATGAGTTTTTCAGGTAAGTTCATTAGGTGCAATTATTGTATAGTAACCATTTTCTTGTGGACCTCCATGAGTTTATTATTCACCTTTCTCAAATGAAAATGCCAGATGATGCCTCTCAAGGTTATAGAAACATCTCTACCATTTGTAGTCATGTTCAGACTTACTGTCTTACCCTTTTCTTTCTCCATTTCTCATTTCATTCAGATAAATAAAAATTAAAGGGACAGATAATAGAAAGCACTTCATGTGTAAGGCAGTACAGATTGTAAATAGTGTTCAGTTGGAACTGGAAGAATCTCCAGTTATGCTCCAACTCAAATTCCCAGTCTTCACCTTTCATATGTGTTTAATTCATCTCTATATTTCTCTTCCTTTATCCCTCCTCCTCCTTCACCACTATCTCCTCCTCTTTTTCATCTCCTCCTCCTCTACCTTCTCCTCCTCTCACCCTGGGTATTGAATACAGAGCCTTTCACACAGTTACCTAGGTGGACTGAAATGTAGCAGGCCTGCTGCCTTGATCTCCCAGATTTCTGGGATTGCAGGCATAAGCCACTATATCTGGCTGTCTTTAATTCTGAAGCCATTGGTTTCTTTTCTAAAAGTAGAGATAATAAAAATGCCCTTTATTGACCGTTCAATGGAATAATTACTCAAGATGACTAATTCTAAACAAATACAGCCTTTTATCACTGGCAAAAATAATTTATTATTGTACAGAATTTAAAATTGATATTTGTGGAAAATATTCCAACTCAGAAATAAATTTATATATATATATATATATATATACATATATATATACATATATATATATACATATATATATGCTTTAATTAATATATATGGTAAATGGGTTTCAGATGTTTATCTCTCAATAGCACATTTCTTCTTACTGGTTTTTGTAATAAGTGTAGTTACTACTTTTTCTCATAGCTTTTTGAGCCTTTTTTCTACAAAAGAAGTATTTTTTGAGTCAGATGATCACTTGACTATCTCAGCCTAATTACTAGAAAGCTATAAGGAAACTCAATACAAAGGTCCCAAGATATTACTGGTCATAGCTCTCCTGACCCTAGGTAAGGCTCCATCATTATTGGATTCATCTAAGTAGTAGATGGTAACTACTTCCCAGCATTGTTTTATCAAAAGATTCATGATAAGTAAAGTTTTGTTATTCTGATTTTTTCAGAAGATTAGAATATGAGAACTTTATCATCATACGTCATACACATGGTGGTCAGTTCTTATTAAGCAGTGAATATGTGCAGTGGGAACAATTGGTACTTAGCACTATAGCTTCATTTAAGTGATAGAATGTATTGACTTTTCATTGGAGAAACAGTCGATTGTGAGAAACAAATGAACCAGCTCATTTGCGTTGGGGTCACTAAAAACCAGAGAGAATCACTGGCAAAACAATGCTTTTTTCTCATTCATGTATCACAAGTTTTAGTTAGATTGAGGACAATGGAGAAACATTAAGACTCAGAATTAGTTTATATTTTGTATAGAATGGTTGTTGGAATTTGTATTTTTCCAAGTGTTATATGCTGGCTTCTAATTTTTTATGAACAGTTTTTTTCCTTAAGTTCACATTTTGACCTCCTTTCATGTTTTCCTTAGAAAATGCTCTTTTAATCAATATAGCACTGTAACAGTGTTGACTTTAAAGCTTTCAGGAATTACGATTGATAATAATTTTGTTCTTATTGGTACTTTAATATTTTTGATATTTATATGTTTTGAAATGGCACTGTCCAATAGTATGCCGGATTTTATACCTCCATGGAAGCTTTGAAGACCATTTGAATTTTCTTGGGGAGGAGAGCTTGTCCCAGAGCCATTCATAGCTGATTCTTTGGAATTATGTAAGTTTTAAAGTAAATGAATGAATGTCCTTAAAATATATGATATTATGTTTGAGACAACTCTACTATCTATTGGAGTTTATGATCCAGGATAAATAATTTGGTTTTCTGGTTTCACTTCTTATAACAGGAAGCTGAGAGATAAGTTCTTTTTCAAGGCTTTTAGAAAAATTTTGCGGGAAAATTTCCCGTTATAGTAGTTTATAATTTTACCCCTTTTATTATCTTCCTTTTTACAAGCAAATCATTCAAATTCTTAACAAAATTTAAAGCTCTTTTTGTAGACCTTAAACATAAATGCTTTTCCTTATGTATGATAGGCAAAATTGAAACATTCAGATATGATTCTTTTGTCCATTATTGAGACACATCATTATTTACAACAGTTTTCAGCATTTGTTTTATAAAAGAGCATGCTTAGTTTCACTACACACTGACACTCTTGTTCTCTGTACAGTGTATGAGATGAATTGATAGAAAGCATTGAGAAAGAACTTTCAGAAATTCCTTGGTTCTATGCCATATTAAATGTAAGCAACTGAGATGAGAAGGGTTAAAGGAGTTTAAAATTCATATATCTTTTACTTGTAAAGTTAAGTTGATAAAGAAGCTAATATATGTTATTTCAGAAATAGTATGTTGCACATTTTCATTGGTATGAGAATATTTCTGTTATGAATAAAACAGTAACAATTCTTTTGATAGCTGTTATAAAAGCTGGAGAATGTACCTATTAATTCATGCAAAAGCATACTTCTTAGAACCACCTCCTGTTTAAGGATATTTCCTTTAAATCTCATTTTATAATAATCAAATGGAAGATTTTGATAATGCCAATCTCTATTTATAGTTAAAATGCTGTTAACTGCTGGGAATAACTTTCCCTAGTGGTCTTCTGTATATGACTCAATGATTTTAAATCTCGTTTTAAAGCTTGAAGATTGTTAGTGTAGACTAGTGCAACAGTATTAAACAGAAATCTGAACACAGTATTTTGTGAGGTTGCTTAGAGTTGAATAAATGATTGCTATGCTGAATTACTTTTAATTCTTCAAAAATAATTGTCCATTTAATTATGAACAATACACCTACACCTAAAATTTTTCATGCAAAATACTTTTTGATCCTATAATCCTTAGCTATCTAGATTACTTAAGTAACCTTGGTTACACTACTGGAATTAATATATTAGAATAAATTGGCTCTTATTTAGTACAAATAGCTATGTTTGATACATTAAAATGTGTTTGAGAAAGTAATACTACAGAATTATTTCAACACTTGAGAAACCATACTAATTTTGTGATGACCATTCTATAATTTATATTGCCCATTGCTTTCTTAATTTATAGTGTTTTTACCACACTGTTCTTACCACCAATTTTGTGTCCCACTGCTAAAACCCCAAAAACTAGAATCACAAATTTAAAAGAATATTTAATTATTTAAAATTATAAACAGCTTTGTTTATAAATCATTTAATAAGGTATTTAAATTACATGATCATTGTGAAATTTCTGATATTTCAAAATAAATATGTAGAAACTAAATAGACAAGACTAAGTAAAAGCATTTAAGCAAATAGAAACAAATCTATTCATACAATAGCTTCTTTGAATTTAATATTTATATAGGTCTCTTGTATTATGTGGGCTGTCAAGCATTCAGTAACTAATATAAAATGGAAAGTTTTTCTTTACCAGTGAGATAGCATTGTGCTTCTGTTCTAAGTACTTCTACCTAACTGTCCTTTAGGAACTATTTTCTTTTTTATGTGAATTTTCAGGCATTGTCTTTTTCAGAATTTGTTTTCCTTTATGAGAGGCAACATTATATAACTTAATCACTTCAGAATGAACTGTGTCATTATGCACATTTTCTGATAGCTGCTGTCAAAGATGGAATAGCACTTTTCTTGCTACCATAAGTGTGGTCACCTCAGGACAACACTGAGTCATAGTTTGGGGGCCAATAGGAAAAGTTCACATCATTCGCAGCTGCCTGGGCTCTTCATGTTCCATGGCAAATGGCAAACTGGCACATGGTGTAACTGAAATATTTTTTAAGTGTATAAGTTCCAGGAAAAATTAATTTTAAGGAGTATAAAAACAAATCTGTGAGTTATATTGAACCAGCAGTTTTCAATTCTTAAATTAGTTAGACTTGTTTCACAATTGATAATTGTGATTTTTAATTTAAATTATAACATAATGTTAGAACTACAGCAGCACCTTCTATTATAAATAACTGAAAATGGAGTCCTATTTGTTCATCCTTGTCCTCTATCTCACTCTTATTGGTTGTGCTTAGGATCCAGCCCAAAGTCTTGCCTCATGTTACATAAGCATTCTATTCTTATTTTACAATAAATTAAGGTTATTTAGATGATTTTTCTATTTTCTAATACTTACTTTCTGTTTTCAGTGCTGAAAATTAAACCCAGTGTCTTGCACAGTGGAGACAAGCATTTGACACTGAGATATACCACCAGTCTGTGTTTTCTCTGTATTTTTAATCAGCAACTGATTTGCAATTTTAATGGCAAATGAGAACATAGGTTATATTACACCTTTTTATAAATTAAAAAATACATTTTTAATGTCCTTTAACATGAAACTAGTTGATATTCTGTTTTTAAATATTTATGCTAATGCAAAAGGTCGTACTGAAATAATTAAGAAAGAAATTGACTTATTTGATAAAATTTAAGTTTTTGTGCTTTACCACCTTAATTGTACTTTGAACATAGTTCTTTTTTAATTTGTTTATTCCTTTAGTAAATGATTGAGTCAAACCTGCAAAAGAAGCACATCAAGCATATATACTAGAAGAGCCAGGGAAGCACTGAAAAACTATCAAGGAGTGTTAGAGTTACCAGATATTAAAACATTATAAAGCCTCTATATCAGAATCAGTACGGTGCTGGCCTATATATAGGCAGCTGTACCAGTGTAATAGAAAAGAAAATTCAGAGCAAAACCCGCACATACAGAGAAATTTACTTTATGATACTGGTAGCATGATCTTAATTACTAGGGAGAAAGACTTTCATAAGCAGTGAAAGTTATCCACCTTTGCAAAAAGATAGTTAATAGTTAATAGTCAAAAATATTTTAAAAGCTCTTTAATGAAATGTGATCCCATTTGTTGAGTCTTTATATTATTTCCTGTACATTTGGGGTATTGTTCATAAGTCTTTGCCTATACATATATCTTTAAGAGTTCTACATATTCTGTTTTCTAATAGATTTAGAGCTAGTGTTTTAGTATTTCGGTCTTTGTTCCATTTTGATTTTATTTTAGTACATGGTAAAAACTATGAGTCTAGTTATAATCTTTCGTATTAGACAGCCAGTTTCTTTGGCAATATTTATGAAAGAGGCCATCTTTCTTCTAGTGAACGCACTCAGTTTCTTTGTAAATGGTAAGGTAGCTAATGTGTTTGCAGTTGTTGCTGCATCTTGTAATCTGTTGCACTAATCCTTAGGCCTATTTTTGCTGTAGTACCATGCTATTTTTATCAGATACCTCTCTAATATACTTCTAAGTCAGGAATTGTGATACCTCCTGCTTGCCATTGTTGCGCAGGATTGATTTGTTATTGGTTGAATTACTGACATTCTGTCTGGCATGAGATTGAATCTCAGTGTTGTTTTAATTTGTATCTCTCAAATAACCAAATATATCAAACTTTTTTTCCCTACACTATTACCATTTGTACTTCTTTATCTGAGAAGTATCCATTCATTTCAAGTGCCCATTTTTAGATTTGTTTTCTGCTGAATGAATGTTCTTCAAATGAATGTTAAAAACAAAAGAATAGTATACTGGACTGGGAGATAGCTTAGTGGAATAAATGCTTGCCTGGCAAGCACAAGGTCCTGAGTTCAATCTCTGATTTAAAAAAAAGAATAGTATAAAGTAACCAAATGAATGTTAGGTTTATTTTTTCAAACTCTGTGAGGTATGCTGTTGATATTTTAATTTAGGTTGCATTGCATCTGCCCAGTAGTTTTGGAAGCATGGCCATTGTGACTATGTCAGGCTTTCCTATTCAGGACCAAGATACAGATTTCCATTTTTATATCACATTCTTTTTCATAGTATTGTAGATTTTAAAACAAGGATCTTTTACTTTTTCTGGTTAGATTAATGCCTAAATATTTTTTTTATTCCTACATATTTCATTTTTTCAATGCTATTATAAAAGTATTTCTTAATTTTTGTCTTAGTGAATTTGTTATTTTTGCACAGAAAGACTATTGATTTTTGAGTGTTGACCTCATGTCCAGATACACTGCTGAGCCACCAACAGTAAAGTGGGGAAAATAATTGGTAGCCATTCCTGAGATGAAGAACTAACCTATGTTATTTTTATACCCCCTTTAAAATAAATTTTAAAAATAGGGTAAAGTATTTATTTATTTATTTATTTATTTATTTATTTATTTATTTATTTGTGGGACCGGGATTTTTTTTTTTTTTTTTTTTTGTCTTTTTGAGACAGGGTCTCGCTATGTAGTTGAGGCTGGCCTTGAGCTCACTTTTGTAGCCCAGGCTGGTCTCGAACTCGTACCGATCCTCCTGCCTCAGCCTCCCGAGTGCTGGGATTACAGGCGTGAGCCACCAAGTCTGTCTGGGACCGGGATTTGAACTCACAATCTTGCACTTGTCAGTCAGGCACTTGTGCCACGGAGCTATCTCCTCAGCCCAAAACATTTAAATTTTAATCAAAAGTGTGTCTGTCTATTTTTTCTCCATTTTACTTATATGGCTTATTAGTATTCTGTCTTGCATAGGGAAATGTTTCTATCCCCGTACTGTATAGAAATTTTCCTTTAGTATATTAATCTACTTAAAAATTAACTTAGCTATTTAATATGAATTTTTAAAGCATTATAATGTAAAGTAGGAGGTCTACCTACTTTTATACATAGGCACAGAGTTGTGTTAACACAATGTGTTTATTTTCATTTCTTTGTAGTTTTATTTTATTTATTTATATATATATATATATTTATATATATATATATATATATATATATATATATTGTGTGTGTGTGTGTGTGTGTGTGTGTGTGTGTGTGGTACTGGGGATTGAGCTCAGGACCGTGTGCTTGCCACACAAGCACTTATTCTACTGAGCTATCTCCCCAGCCCATTTAGATATATTTTTGCTTTATAGATGATTTACTATCTGAATAATAATTCCTACTCTCAGAATGCTTCTTCAGCTATTTCTTGGTTATGGCACAGTTCTCTTTTCACGTGAAATTTAGGTTCAGTGCATCAACTCTCATAGAACAAAGTTCTATTAAGATCTTTACAGGAATTGCAGTCAAATTTATAGGTTAATTTACTAAAAATTAATACCTGTACTCTTCTGGGTCTTCTTATACAGGAATGTTGTATTCTTCATCATTTATTTTGTCTTTTACATTCATTAGGGATATTTCATAGCTTTAAAAATATTGTAGCTTGTTAAGTTTATTCCTTAATAGGTTGTTCTAATTTTTGTTATGAATTAAATGGTTTTTATTCTGTCTTCTAATTTGCTTTTCTGTGTATAAAGAAATTATCATCTGTTATTACAGTCTTTGGCCACTTTACTAAGCATTTTTGGTCTAGTAGTTTTTCAGGAGACTTCATGGATTTTTAAAGTAATCATTTTATGAATGTTAATGGTTTTTTCTACTATCACCAATGCCTCCTCTTTTCCTTGCATTTTTTGCATTTGCTAGCATCACTAAGTAATTTTAAATATTTTGATCTTTTTCGTGAATACTTCCTGAGTTTGACTATTGATCATGATTCTGAATTTTTCTGAATGTGTTTCTGTATTCGTCTAGATTTACTTCATTGATATATTAATATTTAAGTTTATAGTTAAATTTTATAATTTAAAAGATCTCATTTATACATTGAACTGTTGGATTGGAAAAAAATTAGTATAGACAAGTTGTCATTAGTGGTTTCTGAGGGCTAAATATTTTATTCCCATCTTCTAGGAAGAAAATATACGCAGAGGGCTATTTTTATTTCAATTTAGTAACTTGCTTTCAAATCTTGTAGTACAAAAGGAATCTTATGTGTAAAAGGTCAAGTTATATTTTATACTTATTGATGCTAGCTTATATGTATTGATAAACTGTCTAACAATTTTACTGTTAAACTACTGCCTCCAGTTTTCATAAATTTCCTGAAAATTATTTCATGTATTCCTGTGGTAAATCATAAAGTTTTTAATTATCCTTTCAGCATAAAAGATTAAAGAGATGGAAGCGCTGAAACAGTCTCAACTGGGCCAAAGAGTGTTTCATTAGGGTTCTGGTCTTCTCTTTTGCTCTTTGACTGAGGACAAAGGGAGGTGTGAGAAGAGTCAGGAGTTGTCTCTATAGTTTGCATAAATCATGATCTGATATGCCAGTTCATTGCCCTATTACACTGTTTAAATTTGTACAAAGCACATTCACCTCATTGCCATACCAATAAGACCCTATACATATTTAAATAAAATATTTTATCTTATTAGTTAATTAAAGACATTCTTTTCAATGACAATTAAATATCAGTGCTCTTTGCTTTGTTCTTTTCTTAACAATTAAACTGTATATAAGAAAGATTAGAGGTCCCATTCAACCTAGCTATTCTCCATCTGGGTATCTTCCCAGAAGAATTAAAAACATCATACCACAGCAATTTATGTGTACCCATATTTAAAGCAGCAAAATTTGTAACACCAAATGAAAGTACAATGTGCCCATCAACCAAGGAATGGATATAAAAAGATGTGGCATTTTTATGTAATATAGTATTAGTTAGCTATAAAGAAAGCTACAAAAGTTCCATTTTTTATATATAACTCTTGCTTTAACTTTCCTTTAACTACCCAGCAGAAAAGTTTAACCTTGAGGCATAAAAACTAAAGCTAGATTAGCATGCTGAGCTGTAAAAGGCTTAAATCAACAGCTTCCGACATTGCCAGTTCTGCCAATAACCCACTACTATTATGGAATATTGGACTATGTATGCAACTACTTTCTCTTAGTTCAGTGAGAAGAAATTTTTGTACCAATAGTGATTAGAAACAGTCATGTCTGCATCGTGTAGTCTGAATAACTACTGCGAAGACAACAATATGCATTATATTACTTATTGTGGCTGTCCTGTGTTTTGAAACTGTCTTATTGTTTCTTATTAAAAGTAATATAAAATAAAAAATAAAAAAGGAGGCTAAACGTGTGTCTTTTGTAGATAAATGGATGCAACTCCAGACCATACTCACACATAAAATAAATCAGACTCACATGTGTAAACATTATATTGTCTCCCTAGTGTAAGAAATTGAAACACTCAGATATAAGAGGCACAGTAGACATTGTAAAAGGGAAAGAAACTGTTCAAAAGAAAGCAGCAAATGGGATTGGGTAGAGGAGAAAAAGGAGACACACACGCCACACACACAGGGTAGCTAAGATAATTGTACTATTAATTTCTATTGATTCGTTAAATGGAACATTTACTGTGCATGTTGCTTACCTGCCTATATCTGGCAATCTGATCAACTACTTTGAAGATAACAGTATGCATCATAATAACCAATGTTAATCACCTATTATCTTGTTTTGAAATTGTGTATTATTTTTATTATCTTTAATTTTTTTAAAAAATGAGAAATTTTTCCTATTGCTGGAAAAATACCTTGACTTCAGTGGCTTGCTATTCTCATATGAGCCCTGGAGTGATAGCTCAGTGATAGAGTGCTTACCTGAGCATGGATAAGGCTCTGGGTGCTATCCTCAGTTATACAAAAATTTAAAATAAGTAAAAAGGCTATTATAAGTAATAAACTCTTGCCTTTAGAAAAGGAATTTAATTCAATTACAAAATTAAAATAGAATACTCTTACATTAATCTTTTTCATAAGCATGTATTTAAGGGTATATACCAGTGAATTTTGTAGTTTTATCATGACTGTAACACATATTGAAGTTTAGCTTTTATTTCTATTTATGTATTTTAATTTATTTTATTGGTAGATCTTAGATATGCGTAGTGATCGCATTCATCAGAGGGAGCTTGTAACTGTATATAACGTAGCTTTATTCTTCCTTTGCCCCATTCCTCTCCTTTCAACACTTCTTCCTCTCCTTATTTACAAAAGCTCAGTTTTCTTCTTTTTCCAATTCTTTTTTTTTTTTTTTTTTTTTTTTGAGACAGGGTCTCGCTATGCAGTTGAGGCTGGCCTTGAGCTCACTTTTGTAGCCCAGGCTGGTCTCGAACTCACACCAATCCTCCTGCCTCAGCCTCCCGAGTGCTGGGATTACAGGCGTGCGCCACCACGCCCGGCTCTTTTTCCAATTCTTATTTTTTCCTTTCTATAAGTTCTTACTCTGTGCTCTCTTTCCCCTTTCCTTTTGAATATTTTCTTATTTCTCAATATCTGTTTCATATTTTTGACTTTATGCTTTCAGTTACTCACACCAGAAAAACCATTTGATAATCTCACCATGTGAGTACAATTTATTTCACTTAAGAACATGGTGTCAAAGTACATCCATTTACTTATAAATGGAAAGATAGTTGATCTATCTTTCCCTATAGCAGAGTAGCACCCCAATATATAAAACTACGTTTTTTTTTGTCTTTTTGAGACAGGGTCTCACTATGCAGTTTAGGCTGGCCTTGAGCTCACTTCTGTAGCCCAGGCTGGTCTGGAGCTCACACCGATCCTCCTGCCTCAGCCTCCCAGGTGCTGGGATGACAGGCGTCCACCACCATGCCCAGCTCCCAAAAGTACTAGATCTTTATCTACTCATCTGTAAATGGAAATTTGGATCTTTTTCTAGATTTAGCTATTATAATTTATGCTGCTATATGGGTGTTGATATATTGATGTGGCTTGATGCTTCTAATTCTGTGAAGAAGATACCAAGAGAAGAATAGGTGGGTCAAATGGATCCTCCACTTTTTGATTTTTGAGAAATGTCCATGCTGATTTCAATACTGAATACACCAGTCTACACTCCCATCAATAGTGGAAAGGGCTCCTTTTTCCCCACAACTCTGACAGCATTTGTTATAGGTTAGTGTCTTGGCAATAGCCATTCTTTCTGATTGAGAGTGGATCTCAGTGATTTTTCATTTGTATCTCTAGAATGACCACTAATGTCAAACATTTTTTCATACATTTACTTGATATTTGCACTTCTTTGAGAAATGGCTATTCAGTTCAGTTGTCCATTTATCGATTGGATCTTTAAATTGAGGGTGCTCTGATTTTTTTTTTTGAACTCTTCATATATTCTAAATATTGGTCCTTTGTCTGAGGAACAGTAGAGCAATTTTTTCACGCTATAGGGTTGTCTTTTCACTCTGTTGCTGATTTCTTTAGCTGTGCAGCTTTTTAATAAGGTGAGATCCTAGTCAATGATTCTTTGTAGTATTTCCTCTTGTTCCTAAAATCTTTGTCTCCATCTATGTTTTCTAGAATTCTATCCTGTGTTCCAGCAGATTTATTGTTGCTCTTTTAATATTTAGATCTTTGATCAATTTTGATTTTAGTTTGATGCATAGAGATATATGGTTGTAGTTCTAGGTTCCCTTATTTCTGAGTGTTTTCTGCATACAGTAGTGTTATTTATTTTTGGGTATGAGTTGAGCTGTGCCATTGAATTTGGTTTTTTTTATTTTTATTTATTTATTTTTTCTTCTTTCAGAACTTTTGTTTGTTTATTTATTTGTATGGCTGGCTCAGCCTGCCCTGAGGGTAGGGCTGGCACAGCATGGGGTGCCGGGGATCGAACTGTGGTCCCTACAGCCGCCTGCAGGTGCTTTAGACCACTGAGCCATCCTGTCGGGCCCCTGAATTTGCTTATTAAATGTAGAAGTCTTTTTGTGGTGCATTTTGGGATATTCTGTGTAGGGTATCATGTCATCCATGAATAATGATAATTTAAATTTTGCCTTTTCTATCATTTATCATTAGTGTTTTTATTTCTTTCTCTTGTCTTATCACTCTGGTTAAAGTTTCCAGATCCATGTTGAGAAAGAATGGAGACTGTGCATGCCCCTGTCTTGTTGCTGACTATAGAATGAAAGTCTTCAGTTTTTGAACAGTTAGTATGATGTTGGCTGTTGGTTTGTTGTAGATGGCTTTTATCAGATTAAGGTAAAGACCTTCTATTCCAATTTTTGTAGTTTCATTTTTATAATAAATGAATTGGATGCTTTCTCTGTGTCTATTGTAAGGATCATGTGGTTTTTGTCCATAGCACTGTTGATATTATGTATTACATTTATTGATTTGTGTATGCATAACCGGCCATGCATCCCTGGGACGAATCCCTGTAAGCCATGATGTGTAATCTTCCTGATGATTTGCATTGTAAAAGTAAATAATACCCTCCTGAGTAACCAGTGGGTCACAGATGAAATTAAAGAATTTAATTAGTTTCTACTGATAACCTCAATGCAAAATATCAGAACTGTGGTACACAGTGAATGCAGTCATATGATTCGAATTTGTAATGCTGAATTATCATAGAAAAATAGAATGAACCCAACTCACTGAATATTGAACCTCAGGCTTCTAGAAAAAGAACACTTCAAGCCTAAAGCAAGTACCTGAGAGGAAATTAGTAAGATCAGAATAGAAAGTAATGCAGTTGCTAATAAAAAAAAATACACAAAATCAAGAAATTGGAAAGTTGGTTCTTTGAAAGATTAAACATAAATGGCAAAACCCTAGCCAACTTTATCAAAAAAACAGAAAGAAAAGACTTAGATCTGTGGAATGAGGAATGAAAAGGGTAAATTACAACATATCGTGCAGAAATCCAGATCATTAATATCTAGTTGGAGAATCTGTCCTGATAATTTGGAAACCATAGATGAAATGGTCAAATGCATTATGAGTTGCCAAAGCTGAGGGAAGAACATATAAAAGTTCTAAATAGTGTAATATCAGTCAGTGAAACTGAAGATGTAATTGAAAACCTCTCACTACCACCAACAAAAAATCCTAATGAATTCACTGCTCAATTATCTAAGAAATTTAGAGAAATTCTAATGCGAGTAGTCCTCAGACTCCCAAATCATTCCTGGAAGCAAGCATAATCCTGATACCAAAACCAGAGAAGGATTCAACCAAAAAGAAAATAACTGCAGACTAGTCTCTCTAATGAACATACAAAAATTTTTAGATGCAAGAATTTTCAGTAAGATATACTATCTTATATTCCATTGTCTAAGATATTAGCTAAGGTACTAGCTTTACTTCTTCTATTTGCATTTGCAAATATTACAGAAAATACATCTCAGTTTCAGCTACTCAAGACTTTTGATGCCTTCTTGATTCTTTTCACAGGTTGATTTATGTCTGTCATGAATGTAGGCCTCCATAGCAGGCAATAGTAATATGTTTATATATACACAAATCTTGCATCCCCAGGATCTTTTCATTGAAATTGACCAATGGGTAAATTTGGGATTCAGTTGGAATAAAAATTTACTGAAAGATTGTTTGTACAGGTGTTTTCAGGCAGTGACCAAAAGTCTTGTAGGAGGGTTCAGTGAATATCCCCTTGTTGGACCAAACTCCTCAGTTTCTAGAGTAGTACTTTACAAAATATCTTTATTATACATGTTGGGTGTTTGCCCTTGCTATAATGTCTTTACATTTTTTTTGTTCATGCTTAGTCCCTTTCCCTAGAAGATGAGTGGCTTGTTTGTACTTTGTGTTAGAGAGGTAATTGGAAACATATATTTGTCTTCTTATATGACAAATTACGTAGTCATCTTTAGAATTGCATTTTATGTTTTTACATTTCGAGACCTGAGCAAACATAATATATCTTTCTCATCTTATAAACTCCAGATCATGAAACTTTGCTTTTGAATCAGAAGAATTAAAAGAACACAAAGGGACTGGGCAGATAGCTCCGTGGCACAAGTCCCTGCCTGACAAGTGCAAGGTCATCAGTTTGAACCCTGGTCCTGAAAAAAAAAAAATGCACACAAAGCTTCATTAACAGTTGAGTTGTCAACTGGATGAATGTAGTATTAAATTTTGACCTAGATTTTCAAAATGCATCTAAAAGTTATTTCTCAAATTTTTGCCAAGTAGATGCAATCTGAAAACGAACAAAAGTTATAATTCAATGTGTTACTCAAAAACCGGTGTGAGAAACAGAGTAAAACTTAAAAAAAAAAAAAAAAAAAAAAAAAAAACGGGAGTCTGTCACATAATTTCTTTGAGAAAATATTAGCCAAGGCTAATATTCAGCCTCTACCTTCTGATCCATATGATCCTCCACAGAAAGTTTTACTGTCTTTCTGATTTTCAGACTTTTTTTTTATTTTGACTTACTTATAGGAATTTATACTCTGGGGAAAGCAGGGATTACTAACAGACCTCTACCAGTGTCATTATCCAGTGGATATTGATTGGAGTGCAGGACTGCCAAAATGAAGAGATTTCACAGAAACACAAAAGGGATTAGAAGGTCCCTAACTTTGGAGCTTTTTGAGAAATGTTTAATGATATAGAACATGAATTTGTGGGGCTGGGGAGATAGCTCATTAGAATAAGCACTTTCCTGGCAAGCACAGGGGTCTGAGTTGAATCCCCAGTTCTGGAAAAAAAAAAAAAAAAAAAGAACATGAACTTGTATTTTTGTGGCTTTTTCCCATTTTTTGAAGAATTTCCACTATAGTCTTAGAATTGATGTTTTGGTAGTATAAGATTGTAATCTCGGGCCCATAGGAAGCTTAGCAAGAGGATTGAAATTGAAGCCCAGACTGTAAAATGTATTGACTTAATGAAACACTGTCCAAAAATGTAGTTCAGGTTGGCCTTGAACTCACTATGTAGCCCAAGCTGACCTCACAATCATGGCTATCTTCCTGCTTCAGCCTCTGGTGTGGCAGGATTACGGGCATGCACAGCCATACCAGGTTCAACCATTAATGTTTCAAGTTGTAACATCAGACATACTATCTTAACTATTTTTAAGTGTGTCATTCCATTTGAACTTCTTCAACTGAAACGTCAAATGTATGAAAAAAATGTTGAACATTACTGGGCACTTGAAAGGTGCAAATTAAAACAATCCTGAAATCGTGTCGCATTCCAGAAAGCATGGCTATTCTCAAAAAGTCAGCCAATAGCAAATGCTGATGGGTTTGTGGGGGAAAAGAAACTTTTCTCCACTGTTGGTTGTAGGGTAGGTTTTTGTAACCCCTATTTTTTTTTTGTCTGGCTCAGCCTGACTGTGGTGCTGGAGATCGAACCATGGTCCCTGTGATGGCCTAAGCTTTCCTAAGCAGGGCCTTTAGACCACTGAACCATCTCTCCAGCCACTCCTGTGGAAATCAATGTCAAGATTCCTCAAAAAAAAAAAAAAACTAAAATGAGAAGTTCTTTTTGACTCAGCTATTGTTCTTGTTGATATCTTTCTGGTAGAATTAAAAGCATCATCCTACAGCAATATGTGCACACTGATCTTTATAGTAGCGCAATTTGTAATACATAATTTTGAAAACATCTCAAATGTCCATCAACAGATGAGTGGATAAAAACAGTGCAGTATGTTTTCAATCATGGAATATTATTCTGCTATTAAAAAGGATAAAGTTGAGGTATTTATAGGTAAATGGATGAACCTTGAGACTATACTCCTAAGTAAAATGAATCAGACACACATGGTAGATATTGCATGGTTTCTCTGGTATGAAAAATTGAAAGGGTGAATAAGGACCAAAATTTATTGACTAACTGTATTTAACACAGGGTCTACAGGGTCTCACTACACAGATTGGACTTATAGTTATCCACCTGTTTCAGCTTCCCAAACTCTGAGATTACAGGAGTGTGCCACCATGCCCAGTCTCAATTGCTCTCTTAGCGCTCCCCGTTGATGTGGCTGGCATGGCAGGCTGGGGATCAAACGCCCAGCCCTTGCATCTTCCTAAGCAGTTGCCTTAATCCACTGAGCTATCTGGCCAGCTATGGACCACTATTTATAATAGATATTGAGAATGACAAGAAGGTGTTCAAATGGGAAGTGGAACAAATGAGAGAAGAGGAAAAGATCAAGGATGGGAAAAGCAATAATGAATAGAAGCAAAAGATTAAAGTAGAGCTTTTATAAGTAAGAAGGGAAACATGGGTTTAAAGTGAAAGAAGGGATAGGGAGAAAGAATCAGTATGTAGCATGGACAGGTGCAGATTGATTCTGATAAAATGTGATCATAATATATATTTTGAATGTACCAGTCTGAACAGAAATGTGCGCGGTGGCCTCAAAAGCACTCACTCTTAACTGCCAGCACTCTCCATTCTCAGAATGATTCTCACTTTGTGAAGCTGAAACTGTATATACATATTAAACACCAAGTCCCCATTCTCCCTAACCTGAGTCCCTGGGAATCCTCATTGTACTTTTCTGTTTATATGAACTTGACTCTCCTAGATGTTCCATATAAGTGGAATCATATCAGTTTCCCTGTCCTTATATGAATAGCTTGTATTACTGGGTATAATGTCAAGTTTCAACCATTTTGTAGCACACATGTGTCACTGCTTCATTTCTTTTTAATTCTTTTTTTTTTTTTTTTTTTTGTATTTTAGGGAACGGTCTACAGGGTGCTCAGGGTCTAACTACTAGATCAGAGTTGTAGTGATCCGCCTGTTTACAGTCTCCCAAGAGCTGGGATTGCGGAAGTGTGCCACCAAGCCCAGTCTCAATTGCAGTGTCAGCATGCCCCCACCCCCGGGTGGGGGACAGCCCAGGAATTGGACCCCCAGTCTCTGTGCCTGCTTGCAAGCACTTTAATGTGCTGAGCTATTTGGCCGGCCTTTCTTTTTTAATTCTTAACAAAAATAAATAAATAAATAAACTTGTGTATGTACCATATTTCTTTATCTGTTCATAGTTTAGTGTATACAGGTTTATTCCTACCTTCTGTCTATTATAAATAGACTGCTATGGAATATGGCTATACAGATATATCTTCAAGTCTGTCTTCTGAATTCTTTTGAACATATAGCCAGGCATGGAATTGGTAGATTTTATCCTCACTCTCTGACTCATTCTTTTTCTTCTCTCCTCCCTTCCTTCTCTCCCCTCACCTCCCCCATCCCATTTTCACTCCCTTCCTCCCTCCCTTCCTTCCCATGTGTGATACCTTGTTCTTGAGGACCTGCCAAACCATTTAGCTGCATCATTCTATATTTTCACAAACAGCACTACCCAACTTTGTGCTTATACTGATAGCAGCCAATGTAATGTGCAGGAGTTAATATGTTATTGTACTTCTAATTTGCATTTTATTAATGATTAATGATATTGTATAGTTTCATGTACTTATTGGCTACCTGTATATATGTTTTGGAGAATGTCTGTATAAGCTCTGAGTCCATTCTAATCCAATTTTTTGGATAACAAGATTTTTAATATATTCTAGATATTAACCTCTCAACAGATATAAGATTTCCAGATGTTTTCATCCATATATGGACTCCCTTTTCACTCTGTGGTTTCCTTTGATCCTTAACTTTTATATTATGATAAGATCTAATGTACCTGTTCTGGGGCTGGGGAGATAGCTCAGTAGAGAAAGTGCCTTCCCTGGCAAGTGCAAAGTCCTGAGTTCAATCCCCAGTCCTGGAAAAAAAAAAAAAAATCAAAAAAAAAATAATGTACCTGTTTTTGTCTCTTGTTGCCTATATATAACTTTTACTTTTGAAAAACCAAATATGTAAATGTGGGCTTCATAATCAGTATGACCATGAGAAATTTTTATTTGAAATTAGCATTATATTAAGTGAATATATAGTATTTATGTCCAAAACATTTTAGTATTTGCTGATGAGATTTCAGTTTTCAAAACATGATTCAAATAGAGAGCATCCTAGTTATTTTCTCTAGGGCTTTAGAAATTCTGCTATAGACTGTAATATCTTTAAAGGCAGTGAACACTGTTTTGTATGTGACAACCAGTTATTAGTTGATATATGATAAAATGTGTTTTGAAAATATTTTTCATCTTTACAATTAGAAACAATCCAATTATAACTTATAGCTATGTTTAAAAAAATGGCTTATCAAAAGTAGTGTTCATTCCTTCACTCAAGAATTTCTTCTTCCCATGTGAAATCTTTTTGCTAAATATAGGGTTGAGAATGACTAGACTTCTTTTAGAAACCAGCCAACCTTTATTCAATAAATATTTTAAAATGCATCATAGATCCAATTTCTCTCTTCATGTTTATTGCTAGACAGTTTACAGTCTATATACCGCTTGCATTTCTATATTAGCACATCTAATATTCTTTGGAATGGATTTTGTAGTATCCCTATTTTTGTCTCTCATTATAGGACTAACCATGTTTTCCCTTAATCATATTACTAGTATCTACTTTCAATTTGCATTGCTCTGATAAATTTTGTGTGTGAATGACATAATTAATGTATTTCATTACAAAGCATAATTTAGGTATATTTAAATAATATCTTTAAAGGTTTTAAATGAAGAATAATATTTTGATATAATGACTTTTGTATGGTTCAGTGAATTGGAAATAATCTGTACCTCTCATTTCTAGCTTAGCATAGTCTTTAGGAATGAGATCTGGATTCAGATAAATATGGTTTTAGACCTTGCCATAGCCATTTACAAAGTATGGAATCATATGCATGATCCCTGAAGTACAAAGTTGTTACTTTCCATATAAAACCCAGATAATGATATGTAGTTCATAAAGTAGTTTTAATGATTAAATGAGAAAATATTTGTGTTGTGCTCATTGTAGTGCTTGGGACACAAGGAATAGAAGAAAAAAATACAAGACTACTATTTTATCAACTCTTCCATTGGGAAATAGCACATCTATTATAAGATTAGTCTTTTCTAAAATAAATTAGGGCAGAGGGAGAACAAGCCAGGAAGAAAATTGCCCTTTATTTTTCCATTTTATTTGGTTTTCTTGAGAAACCTTGAGAAAGCAAATCATATCTACTTGTTATAGAGAAACTTCTTGCTTTTAGGAGACAAATTGTGAAGGACAATATTAAAGACGTTGAAGACGAGAAGATTCTTGGTTCAGTCACCATGTATTATACTATTTTCTGTGTTATCTAAATGCTATTTGTAATGTTTTGACTTCCATTCATTTGGGTGCCCTTTCAAATTGAATGCCAGTGTTGTGCTCCAAACTGTATTTAATTCACCAGAGTATGCTAGCATAAAATTTAGTCTTTGGTAGTTTGAAAAAATTTTTGACACAGGAAGAATATGGTTTTAATAGCCACTGCCTTACGTTGTACCTTCTTCACTTGCATAACTATGTGCCACTGTGTTCATTTGTCCTATTTCTTTTGCAGACTATACATTCCCTTTATTGTTTGGTTATCTTTTAAGTCTTAAAATGGTCTCATCATGTCAAAACAAGTTAGACTTTCAGTCCTCTGGGACTAGGTTTTAATCTTTCTTTTCCAGTCACTTACTGTGTACATTTAAGGAGTTACCTAATTTCTTATTTCTCTTTCTTTATCTTTACAACTTTTACAATAATCTCTTAATCCTACTTTTTTTTGTTTTGTTTTTTGTTTTTTGTTTTTTGTTTTTTTTGTCTTTTTGAGACAGGGTCTCACTATGCAGTTGAGGCTGGTCCTGAGCTCACTTTTGTAGCCCAGGCTGGTCTCGAACTCGCACTGATCCTCCT
>PVJA010023851.1:5363-32652 GCA_004027025.1 Myocastor coypus | reverse complement strand
GGGATCAAACCGCGGTCCCTGAAGCCGCCCAAGCTTTCCCAAGAAGGCGCTTTAGATCACTGAGCCATCCCGCCGGGCCCCGATTTCTCTGTTGATTTAGAGAGTGGAAAGAAATGCCATCTTTCAAAAATTCTGCTTATCTATATATTTATGTTTCCATTTCTACCATCAACTTGGGTAATAAGTGTGAGGGCCATTTTCTTATCTCAGATTTTTGAGAAAACAAAACCCAAAGCAAGTGTTGTAGTCATTTCTTATTGGAGAATCAAGAGTGAGGGCTAAAGCACAATGAGACAGTGAAGGAGAAAAAGGCAAAACATTACAAGTTTGTGTTTCCTGAGCTGGCCACATTTTTAAAGAAAACCTAACAAGTTTCTTGCTAATTGAGATATTCTTCAGAGAAACTTTGAAATTATTGTATCCTGGAAAATTTGAAAATGAAACAGTTTACCTTTTAGCTTTTTCCTGTCTTTTTTTTACTATTGGTAAAATTCCTATAGGGTACTAAGTCCATGCTATTTCTTCCTTGTACAAGTCAAGTGATTTAGATTCTCCCTATTGATTGGATATTGGAAGAAAAAAATCAGTTAAACTGATTCTACATAGCAAATGCTAGAGAATAAGTTTATGCAAAGATAACCGTTGCCCATCAGCCATGACCGGGGGGCCACAGCCACCCTGCATCCATGGGGGCTCACCATCATCTGCCAAGATCCATCCCGGTTTTAGAAAAGCAATGGGATGAGTGGAAAGAAAACATGAGTAGCCGGGCATGGTGGCGCATGCCTGTAATCCCAGCACTCAGGAGGCTGAGGCAGGAGGATCGGTGCAAGTTCGAGACCAGCCTGGGCTACAAAAGTGAGCTCAAGGCCAGCCAGAACTACATAGTTGAGATCCTGTCTCAAAAAGACAAAAAAAAAAAAAGAGAGAACATGAGTAACACTCCTACACATACCCAATATACACTCATCCTCCTTCTTATAACCCACTAGTCACAGCAATCCTTTCTAAGGAGAGATTATATTTAATTGACATTTTTAAAAAATAGTCTTACTATATATCCCAGACTGGCCTGAACTCCCAGTTCTCCAGCCCTAGCCTCCTAAGTGCTGCAGTTATGTATAGACAGGTGCCACCACACGTGGCTCATTTTCTTGTCCCCTTCTTGCTTCTTTTTCCTTCTTTTTTGATGTATGAGACTGTGCCTTAATTTACCTCTTTACTGAACATGAGTAACAGTGGGGCCAATTACTAGCAATTCCCTTGGCTCCCAACACACACAGCAGAGGAAATACAGAAGAATTCTAGTAGCTATTTCAACTGATACCTAGACATTTATATATTCAAGAACTAGGAATGAAAGTGGAAATAGACTTTCAGACCTTGAAGACACCATTGCAGCTAGTGAAAAGGTAAGAAAAGCGCTCTTAAAAACAACTACAATGCAAGAAAAAATAATTCAGCATCTGCAAGATGATGCAAAGATGAACAACGTACGACTAATAAGCATCGATGAGAAAGAAGGTGTCTGTACAAATGGTATAAAAAATATGGGCAGAACTTCCCAAATATGAGGAAACAATTTGACAGTCAAGTAGCCAAAGTATATAGAACCCCAAATAACATCAACTCAATTAAAACCACACCCAGACATATAATAATCAAGATTCCAGAAATTCAGCACAGGAACAGTATACTAAAAGCAGCTAGAGAAAAGAAACAGATCACATTTAAAGGAAAACCTATTAGAATAACAGCAGATTTCTCTTTACAAACCATCAAGTCAAGAAGAGCATGGGGCTAAGTACTTTAAGTTTTGTTAGAAACCAAATTCCAGCCCAGATTGATATATCCTGCAAGACTCTCTTTCATGTATAATGGAGAAGTGAAATACTTCCATAACAAAGAACAAATAAAGAATTTCATGATGAGAAAGCCAACCCTGCACAGTTTACTAAAAGACGTTCTAGAGAAGAATCAAAATGACCACAGTTCCATGAGGGGGAATGGTAAGAACCTACCACATAGGGCAAACAATTAAACACAGGAGAAAAAGAGGTATATAAAATCAGTCTTTCAACTATTCTTTTGTATACAGCAGCAAAATATGTCCATCAGCATATTCTACAAATGGACTTCTCCTGCATCCTATGGGTCATGATTCTGTCTGGTTCAACAGGGTGGATATCAAGGAAATAGCAGGTCAGTCACACACCTGACCACCAGTAAGCATCATGGACACTGTCCATGTGCATAACATACTAGAGCTTTGTGTGGTATCCTATCCCCAAACTGTTAGAAGTTCTGCTCATATATTCACTATTCCAGTATTTCTTATGTTTTATTCTTAGTAATTCTTTACTACCATGGAAATTTTTTCTTAGTTGATATCTTTGTGTATATTAAGCTATTCAAATACTATGTGAGTACTCTGAATTAATTACAGATTCATACATATGATATGCAACATTCTGGCCTGTAAGTTGGACTCAGGATTTGATTTGAATTTTGGAACATTGTTTAGAAATATTTAATTTTATTTTAATTATTTAATATTTAATTAATTTTCTGAATACTGTTTAATTATACTTTTTGTTTTATGAATCATACTGTATCTTTGACTTATAATCTACTTATAAGACATGACATGATATTTTCTCCTAGTATTAGAAACTTTAAAAAGAAAAAAAAAAAATATATATATATATATATATAATACACATAAGAGAGTTACAATATATAGCTACTTTGTCTTAGTTCATCAAGAACAAAAGTTTGAATTAATATTGTTTAGACAAGATATCAGGTCTGCACTTTGTCCTATGAATAACTATTATGAAGACAACAATATGCATGGTACTAATTATTGTAACCATCCTACTAACTTGCTTTGAAACTGTTTCATTGGTGTTTATCTTTTTCTCTCATTAAAATGAACAAAAATTTTTAAAAAGAACTAAGGAATAACTACAGGGCAGGTTGACTCATCAGTTTTATTGTGAATTGAATTTGGGATGAAACCTCATGTGTCACCTACCTATCATAGCCTGGATTCTAATTGAAGGATCAAGATGCCATTTGGGATCTCCTAATAGGCATCAGTACCAGCAGACAGCTGGAATCCAACAGATTTGAAAAGCACATCTACTGGCACAGTTACTTTGTTTAATGGCCAAAGGTCCTTTTAGAAAGGGACAGAACATTTACTTTGGTGGTGTGGCCAGGTCTTCCCAAAAAGGACCTTGCCTCCCATTCATTGATAGAATGCTGAGCCTGGACATTGTTTTAATTCTTGACACTGAATGATTTTTCCATTACAACTTTCTGATTGCTGGCTCTTAATTCTTTTCTTTATCATGTAAACCAAGGGACATCCTGGTCAGTTATCTAACTATCTTTCCTTAAAATTGCCACAAACCCATGTAGGTCAAAGTACCTGAATTGGCACTCTGAATTTGATGGCAATTGCAATAGTGATAATCCATCGTGCTTCTGATAATTAAATCCTGCCACTGGCCTCTGCCATTTTGGAATTCTATCACATTCATTGATATTAGGCAGCCTAATTCCATGACCACATCTGCAGACCTGGCCTGCACAGAATGGTTACCTCTAAGCTTCCTAAGGAAACTAGTACACTAGTAAATTTTGACTTAGAGATAAGAATATTCTCTTTCAGAAAATACAGTGGTGGGTTCTCAGGTAAACCATTCTGATGTCCTAACTTCCTTGATCCACATGTCTCATTTACTCAATATAATAGCAAGAGTTCTGGTAACTTCACCTCACATACAGTAGAGACAAGGAGACAACTCACTGGTGTATTTTGACCCAAACATTGTATCCTAAGTTATGAGAGACTATGCCATACTAGGAAATTCTCCCCTATGCAGATTGATATTGTTAACCACCCCACCCATCTGATACCCTTGAATTTAACTCCTAAACACTTTCCTCTTTCTTGCTGGTAATTAATAGCCAGAATTTACCTTTTGTTGTAATGCCAACTATTTCTTACCTAAGGCAGGACTGTACCCCCTCTCAGGCTGTACTGAAATATGATTCAAGTTACTGGCTTAAAAGCAATCAGAGAGTGGGGAAGTGGCTTTTGAAGAGAACAGTATAAGTATCATCCTGTTAGGCAACTGTTGCAGGTAATTGTACCATCTCTATCTAGGTTAGGGAAAACTGTTCTATAATGGGCTATTGGGAGCAGAACTGTTCAGAGAATTTTCAATTCTGGCTTCTTAATTTCATCTATTCAAACATCTTCATTAGAGGTCTTTAGGTCCTGTTCTCCATCTGAACCTTGAGTTTAATACAGTATGTTCACTGATGCTGCAAATTTAATTTTTGTACATCTCTCCCTATAATTAGAACTTGAATTTGATTTTCAAGTCCTTCTATTCTAGGTCTGACAGTTATAAAGACCTCTGGTTTTCAGAGGGTCCTATAAGTTGGTAATTAGCTACCCTGTCCTTACCATTTTCTTCATATGAGATTTACCTTGTCACCTAACGCAGCCAACTGATCTTGTAAACCTTATGATTATCACTCACAATTTGCTCTCCCAACTTGGTATATCTTTTCCAGTTGTGATCTTTATCAATTGTGATCTTATTGGAAGGGATTATTACAGACTCACCATCAGCAAGGAAGTCCCATCTGTATTCAACCATGCAAGCAATTGAAATCCCTTTTGAAGAATTTTCATTTTGTGGCTAATTCAAGAATCTATTTTCTTACCCTCAAATGCCTAAAAGCCAGTGCCTGAGGCAAAATATTTCTGTTAAGGTTTTATTGTAGAAGAGTTGCAATCCCAGTGAGATAAGAGTAAGGAAAAAGAAGTAGGATAGGGAATGAGAGAAGGTATTACTGGGTTATCTCAGTGTCATGGAACCTCTTTTAAAATGTCACATAAGCCACTGTGCCATGAAATCATCTCGATGGAAAAGGACAAGGAATTTCCTTGCTGGTTCCTTCAATTCCTATCTTTGTTTAGGCACATTTGCCCCATGTGGAATGATGTCCTTGAAATTCCTTGACCACTGGTTAAAGGCAAATCAAACAGCACTCTAGATTCTTGCTATCAGTGGCCAACAACTTTGGAGCCCAAGAGGTCAAATGGATTCATCAGAGCACCAGTCTAGGTCTCATGAAGTCATTAGCAAAAATGAGGGTGAAATATTATCTCTACCACTATGGTAATTCAAACTTATTGTGAAAACTATCAAGTAAAAATGAACCTAGACAGTAATGAAAAGAAGCAAAGATATTTAACTTAGCAACTACCGATGTGAAAAAGAAAGTTCAGGATAAACTGTACTCAGTTTCAGTGCATGAAAAATTGACCAGGTTTTTTACAGAGATGAATCAAAGCCGGGCCTGCTGGTGCATGATTATGATCTCAGCTATTCCAGAGGTTGAGGCAGGAGGATCTCAAGTTCAAGGCCAACCTCAGCAATGTCATGAGATCCCATCTCAAAATAAAAAATAAAAAAGGGCTGGTGATATACATACCTTAGTGCTAAGGCCCTAGATTTAATTCTAAGAACTACAAAACTGAATAATTAAAATGATGGAGTTGAGGGAAGAGGGCAAGGGAAGGCTTAAGCAGAAATTAAGGACATGAACAAATTAGGTAAGGCTGAGCATGGTGGTTCAGGCCTGTAATACTAGCTAGCTGGGAGACTCAGACAGGAAGATTGCAAGTTCGAGTCACTAATGAGAGGCTTCCCAGTGTCACAAAAGTAGTCTTCAGATTTAAGCTGCACTCTGACCATTAGACAAAGGGGTTACTATAGCAGAAACAGTATTTCCCCCATCTCATTTGTATTAAATGTCAACCAAAACATATACTTGGCCAAAACAGTTAAAAAGTAATATGTCTGTTTGCATACACCAATTGCTTTATGTACAATAATGGAATGGAAGAGGAAGATAATAAAGAACAGAGATGGCTATAGTAGTCAGGATGTCGTAAATCCAAACTAGAGGTTTCTAATTGGGAATATATTCTTGGTATGTAAGAATAGAGTTCTGGAGTAAAGTCATAGTCTCTCTTTTTGGTAGACATCTCTTGTCTGCTACTGCAACACATCAACTGCATCTTCATCCCTCATTTCCAGCTGTGCAAGCACATCTGTTTCATTGATGGCTGCCTGTGAAATTGGAATCTTGCCTGCCCCACTGACAAATTCTGTCATTTACATCAGAATTTCATTAGTTTACTAAGTACTACGTCCCTCTTGATCTTAAACAGTGTCACAAAAGCATCCTGCGCCACCACTTTCAAATTACAGTAATATCACCATCATTCCCAAACTTGCCTACTTCCTCAGGCTTTTCTTCAGCCATTGAGAGTGCCAGTTTCCTCAGCTGCTATATCACAAAAGGGGTGCTAGGTCTGTAATGGTTTATACACAGATAGTCCTGAAGCCTCGTGTGCTCCAGGCAGGACTTTTACAAGATGACTCAATCAATGGAGTGCTACAGCAAACTGCAATACTTGGACTTGCAGCCTGGTTGGAAGAGGTGAGTCTCTGGAGGCAAAACCTGGTAGGATATATCTCCCCCACCCCCAGGTTATTCCTTTGTTTTCTGCTTCCTGATCACTATGACACAAGGAGAATTCCCAACATGATGCCCTTCTGCCATGACATCTCATGAGGAGCCAGTCAAATATAGACTACAGTGAGCTGAAATAAACTCCTCCTTTAAATTGTGAGTATTGGGTGATGAAGAACATGATTAAGGTTTGGGTACCAAGAGTGAGATTACTGCTGTGACACTATCTATGGTTCTGACTGTATGGTTTAGAAGCTTTTGGAACTGGTCTACAAAAGAAGTTTGGGGATTGATAGTACCATGGAGAAGGAGAGCTAGAAAGCCATAAGTTGAGATGAACGAGAGACTCTGGTAAGAGTTTAGAAGACCAGAATGCTAATAAAAAGGCAGATGGTAAAGAACAGGCTTAAACTGGGCATGGTGGTGCATGCCTATAATCCCAGCAGCTGGGAGGCTGAGGCAAGAGGATGAGTGCGAGTTCAAGACCAGTCTGGTCTACAACAGTGAGCCCAATGCCAGCCTGAACTGTGTAGCAAGACCCTGTCTCAAAAAGACAATCAATCAATCAATCAATCAATAAAATAAAATAAAGAACAGGCAGGCTAGGTGTGGTGGCACACCCCTGTAATCCCAGCACTTGGGAGGCTGAGGCAGGAGGATTGGTGCGAGTTTGAGACCAGCCTGGGCTACAAAAGTGAGATCAAGGCCAGTCTGAACTGCATAGCAAGACCCTGTCTCAAAAAGACAAAAAAATTTAAAAATTTTTAAAAATAAAAAAATAAAGAACAGGCTCAGGAAGTTCACTTCAGAGGACTGGGGATGTAGTTCAGTGGCATAGCACCTGCATGGCAAGAGTTGGGTCCTGAGTTTAATTCTCAGTATAGATAGATAGATGATAGATAGATAGACAGATAGATAAATACCAGAGCTCCGCTCAAAAGTGAAACAAATTAGACCCATATAAGTAAATACCATATTGCCCCAGTAATGTGAGAAACTGAACAAGTAAATAAAGTCCAAAATGTACAATAGGTATCGTGAATTGGGAATAAACTATTCAAAAGAAAGGACAAACTGTGATAGAGGAAAGGGGGAAGGCAGCAAGGGAAAAAGAAAAGCATGTGTTTATAACAAGATAGCTAAGAATTACATAGCTAGGTTCTCCTAGCTCATTGAAAAGAAAGGTTTATACTAGTATTGTTTGGACAAGATATAATGCCTATAGCTTGCACTCTGAATAACTTCTAGAAAGATAATAATATACAATGTGCTAATTATTATACCTTTCCTACTAACCTGTTATTTTGTTTTGTTCTGTTCTGTTTTATACAGGGTGGCACTACACAGCTCAGACTTGTAGTGATCCTCCTGTTTTCAGCCTCCCCAGTGCTGGGATTCCAGGCCTGTGTTACCATACCTGGTCTCGGTGGCCGGCTCAGCACACCTGGAGGAGAGGGGCCAGCATGGCACGGAATCCTGGGGATCAAATCCTGGTACCTGCACTTGCCTAAGCAGGCACTTAGTATACTGAGCTGTCTCACTGGCTCCTAACCTGTTTTATTGTTATTTTTTCTCTCTTTAAAATAAAAAAAGCACTGTAGTCACCTTCAACAACCATGTGAACCTGAGTTCCTCCTATGAGCACAGCCAAATTTATATCAGGAAAGTCAGTGCAGCAAGCTTCTCCCAGAGAATCAACAGCATCACCATCTTCCTCTCCTGCTCTCTTTTTATGCTGTTGGCAATGATCCTCAGATGGGTCTTCCACACCCAGCCCCATGTTCGCTCAGTTCTACTGGATGTTACAAGTTGAACATTAGTTAATCCACCACAGACACTGTCTCATTGCTCCTCCTATCTAGTTTCTTTCTTTCTTTCTTTCTTTCTTTCTTTCTTTCTTTCTTGCTTGCTTGCTTGCTTGCTTTCTCTTTCCTTTCCTTCCTTTCTTCCTTTTTTCTCTTTCTTTTGTTCTTTCTCTTTCTTTCCTCTCCTCTCTCTCTCTTCCTTCCTTCTCTTTTCTTCTTTTTTTTTTTGTCAGTTCTGTCACCATAGCTTTGTAATACACCTTGAAGTCTGCAAATGTGGTGCTTCTCACTTTGTTTCTGTTGCCCAGAATTGTTTTGCTTTTCTAGGTCTCCTCTCCACATGAATTTTAACATTGTTTTCTCTAATTCCATGAGGAACACTATTACTATTTTGACTGGGATTGCATTAAATCTGTGTGTAAGTTTTAGAAGTATGGTCATTTTGATAATATTCATTCTGTGTATAAAGAAATAACACGCATCTTTCCATTTTCTGATGTCCTCTTCAATGTTGTCAGTGATGTAACTTTTAATGGAGAGATCTTTGACTTCTGTGATTAAGCTAATTCCTAAATATTCAATTCTTCTTGATACTACTGAGAATGATACAGTAATATTTCAGGGTATGAATGCTTCTCTTTCTGAACAAATTCATTTGCAAATAGAAGTGTTCTGCGAAATTTTGCTTGTGTTTGGGAAGTCCACTTCTGTTAAACAGAATCGTTGTTATCTTCCCTTCACAAACACAAGTATGAACATCTTCACCAGACTCATGGAACAAATTAAGTTTGTGAACTAAGGTACCGCTGCATTATTTTCCTAATTTCTTTCTCAATGACTTTGCCATCAGTGAACATGAATGGTATTGATTTTGTACGCTACTGAATTACTGAACTTTATTATTAATTCCAGAAGTTTTTTGGTATAATTTTTTGTAAAGGATTATGTCATCTTCAAATAATGACAATTTCTTTTCCTATACATACTCTTTTTATTTCTTCATTGCTTGATGCCTCTAGGTAATGCTGTATTATATTAGTTTCTTTTTTATGTATTTGATACAGGATCTCACTATGCAGCTCAGATTCATAGTGATTCTTTTTTCAGCCTCCCTAATGCTGGGATTACAGGCATGTGCCACCACACCTGGTGGTAGGTGCTGTGCAGCATGTGGTGCTAGGGATCAAACCCTGGTCCCTGTGTTTGCCTGAGCAGGCATTTAGTCCACTGAGCTATCTTGCCAGCCCTGTGAGTATTATATTAAACAAGAGGAGTGATAGATTTTAGAGGTAATGCTTTCAGTTTCTCCTCTCTTGATATGTTAGCCATTGGTTTATTGTTTTGTTTTGTTTTTTTTATCAGATTGACATAGGTTCTTCTGTACTTATTAACATTGTTTTTATGATGAGTGGGTGTTGGATTTTGTTGAAAGTTGTATTAAAGAGTTTGAGTATTGGCGCTATAGCTTTCTTTACTGTCTTAAAGAATTTGTAAGTGACTACCCTGTATCCTTGGCTTTTCCTTGTTAGTAAGTTACTAGTACCTAAATTTCCTTGCTTGTTATTATTCTGATCAGAAATTTTATAACTTCTTGAGTCAGTTTCAGTAACTCATGTGTCTAGAAATTTGTACAATTTTCATGACTTTTAAAATGTTGGGGGGAGCAGCAGGATGGCTCAGTGGTCTAAAGCGCCTGCTTAGGAAAGCTTAGGTGGCTGCAGGGACCGCAGTTCAATCCTCAGCACCACATGCTGTACTAGCCCTGCCCTCAGGGCAGGCTGAGCAGGCCATAAAAATAAATAAATAAACAAACAAACAAAAGTTCTGAAACAAGAAAAAAAATAAAATAAAAATTAAAAAATAAATAAAATCTTCATAAAAAATAAAATGTTAGTGGTACAATTTTCACAGAAAATGCTATCAATCTTTTGGATTTTGGGGATGTTCACTGTGATTTCATCTCTTTCTTTTTACTCTCTTTTTTAGTAACAGGGATTGAACTCATCACCATGCACTTGTCAGGCAGGCACTTAAGCTACTGAGCTATCTCCCTGGCCCTCTTACTCACTTTTGATTCTATTGATTTGACTCTCTCCTTCTCTTGGCTTAGAGTTTGTCTGTTTTATTTCTTTGAAGAACCAGGTCTTTGATTGTATTTTTTTAGTCATAATGTCATTTATTTCTGTTTTGATTTTTATGATCTCCCTCCTTAAATCTGGCTTGAGTTGGTACGCTTGACTATTTTGAGGCTCAAGATAGTTAGGTTATTTGTACTTGCTCTTTTCTCTAATGTGAGAATTGGCTAGTATAGATTGACCTCTTAGAACTGCTTCCATTGTGATCTACATGTTCTGTTGTTTTGTACCAACATTACTGTTTAATTCCAGGAATTATTTTAATTTCTTCTTTGGTTTCTTCTGTGACCATCTGAGGTTCAGGAGTATGTTGTTCAGTATCCAAGTGCTTATATTCTGTGGGTTTTTTTTTTTTGATTTATTTCTAGTTTCAGCAATATTTTGATAGTCATAGTGAATTTCTCAGCCTAGAAGTTACTGAATGAAAAAATCTGATAAATCCATGCTTAACTCAATCACATTCACTTTCTCTGTTTTTTCCCCCTTCTTTTGTTAATAACAGTGCTCAATATTCATTTAGCATACTTCTTGATTTTGGATTAAATTGTTAAAGATACTCACTATTTGCCAATTTAAATCACATTGTTTTTTCTCTGTGGTGGCTGTAGAATACTTCATGAATGTTAGGCAGAGGCTCTACCACTGAGCTAGACCACAGCCCCAGCACTAGACACATTCATTTATAACTGATGATTTTTCTTCCACTGGTCTATGACTAATTCAGAATAGTTCAATCTCTATAGGAATGTATTTTGGGTGTCACTTATGTTTTGTTTTTTGACTAGAGATTGAATTCAGGCTTTTATACTGAGTTATGTCCTTACAACATTTTTATTTTTCAAGATAGGAATTTGTTAAATTGCTGTTACCCAGCAGGACTCAAAGTTGCAGTCCTCCTGCCTCAGTCCCCTTAAATGCTAATATCATGGGGTACACCAACACACCAAGTAATTCCCTCTTTAAAAAGTTATGTCCTGCCTCCGTTTATTGCCCCAATTTCATGATCTCAGAAAACTAAATAAAATATATGTTTTGGCTGCCTTTTAAAAATTACACACATGGGATATTTCCAATATACAAAAATTCTATAGGTATTCTCTATTTTCTCATTCTTATTTCTACTAAACTTGTTCTTCAGACTCCTAAAATACCTAAACCACACCATAAACCAAGCTCACTTTTCCCTACCTTCTCCAATCCTACCTTACCTGCAGGCATTAGTCCCCATACTTCACCACTGACGGTGGTGAATTGTAGGCTCACCATCTTCCTATTCCAACCAATGGTTGCTTCTAGTTATAATCAGCTCTACGGTAGAGGTGAGGCAGGTAAGGCTCTGCTTTTTACAGCTTTTTGTGTCATTCCCTGCCTACTGTTTATATAACACAACTCAAGAGATTGGAAAAAGGATAATATATTTTTTTCTGAAAAGTTGGGGAAAAGGTAGAGTGAATTTCAGTCTAAGAAGAAATAGAACTGGGAGATATGGGTCCAAAGGAAAAGAAATAAACTTTTCAAAAGTATTTTCTTGAGTCAGTGTCATAGTTCCTACACTTGTTCCTACCATCTTTCTTCAAAGTTCACTCTTTGAATATCCAGCCTTCAGAGAGTGATCTCATACCCTGCTTCCTTACAAATAACCTATTCTCCAACATGGGATTGATGTACCTCTAGGCTCTGTACCCCATCTTCTCCTAGGGCAATTCACCTGAAGCATAACATTTCTCCCAAAAACTGTGCAAAAGTTTCAGAATCTGAGTTTCAAAGCATGTAAGCTGTCATCAAACCTTTGCTTGTGGTTTGATGAAGAAAAGTACCAAAAAGTACACTTTCTCATTCTTCCTGTGTGGATGTAGTAGAAAACATAGCTGCACACACACACACACACACACACACACACACACACAAATTATATATGCACATATAGCATGTTTATACCCATGATAAGTACCCATGTGGGCATGTACAAATGCATACTTGCATATAAACATGCATGTGCATGCATACACACTACCATATCTTTCCAGAACAATCATGTTTTCTTCAATATCCTTAACTGCATTACCTGTAGTGTTTTGTTGTTGGTTTTACAGTACTAAAGATTTACAGGTATGTAACAGCACACTTATCTACAACCTATCTCTATAGAGATCAATCATGAGAACAGCAATAGAATTTATGTTTTTCATTTATTCATCAGCAGAAATTTAAAAGCCCACTTTTAGTAAGAAAAATCTCTATATACTCAAGGAACTAGAAGCATATATAAACCTTTTATATTCATAAAATGAACACATGATAGATTATGTAGTTCAAACAATGTTTGCATGTATATCCCTATGGCTATTGGTATTATTTCCTATAGAATATTATTGTTACTCAGAAGGTTCTCTTGTGTCTTTCCCAATTAGTCCCCCAAGTCTACAAAGTTGTAATTATTCCACTAAAGCCCACCATATTTAATATAATAAATTTCACAGGACTGAGTACAAATCTCAATCAATTAACTCTTAAAGCTTTCCTACTTCTCTTTAATATCTTCAGCTTATATGTTCAACTCTAAGACACTTCCAGTCTAGGTACTGTATGTTTTGGATGCATTTCAAAAATGACACAACACAAAGAGAATTCAATGCATTTTTTTCCTGAGCTTGCTTCCTCTTCTACTTTTATTAAGAGCATCTTACACCCAATCTGCCGTTTAAGTTTCCTAGACATTTAAGTTGCTGTCAACATTCCATTTTCCTCATTCCTCATCCAAATATACAAGTCTCAGGAGCTCAGTTGTCTAAAGTACTCCAAAATACATCCTTTCCTATCTACTGCGACTATTTTTGGTCAAAATGGACACAACTGCCTCCGGGCCAACCTTTCCTCAACAATCTCTTTTTCACATCTCCTGGCCCTTTATTTTCCCCAAAGGCATTCTTACACACTCCTTCTGCTGTCTTTCCAAATATTAATCATTTCATCAACTCCATGCACTCTTAAAAACATTCTCCCTCAGGTTACAGAAATCTACTACTTTGAATGCTAATTTTCACACTCTGCCCTTCTTGATTTAATCATCTTCTCTTGACATGCAATCTCTTCTGACTCATGAAGATATCTACAGTACAACTCTATGTCTTGAAGCATCCCCTCTTCTTTGGGCAGTCTCTGCTTATCTAAATCTTCATAACAGCAGCAGTTAAATAATTGTGTATTGCTTAGGAAGGAGCACTAAGCTAAGCACTCTCTTACAAGGAGGAAATTGTAACAACCAATTTGTCCAAGATCCTATTTTAAATTAGCAGCAACACCAGGATTACAATTCTGGTCAATTTAAATCGGTAAACTCAATATATTTAACTACTACCATCAATTACAACATACCACATCACTCAGGCCATGTTGTACACGAATTTCTAAACTCCAGATAAATCTAGTCACTCTTTTCACATCTCTGATAGAAGCTCTATCATTAGACTGTTCAAAGTATTACAATATTCTTTCATATTTTTGCTAAATCTTATCTCGACTAGATTGTATTCTCTGTCAGCACTGAACCAGAAAAAGAAATTATAACGCAGAGAGACATAACCTTATAACTGCAAATAGGTATCAATTGTTGGGGCAGGTTAGAAGCATGCTTTACATACATCCAGTTTCTTATTTACATATGTAACAAATAGTATTTGCTTTAGTTATGTCGGTGAAGACAAGATGGATTACAGTTTCTAGCTGAATACGAACTTTTCAGCAAGGGCAGAGATTTAAAATTATATATGCATATTTCATTTTTTCTGTTCTTCCCATGTTGTGAAAAAAGATATTACTGCCCTTATCTGTATAATTACAGTATTTGAATATTATTACAAACATGCTGCTCTGTCTTTATGGACACAGCACTTGGCTGAATACTGAAGCTATCAGTTTTGGCAAATAAACGTTCAACTGGATTCGTCCGTTTTGGTACGCTTGGTCGCGTTTTACGGAGGCATCTTTCAAGCAGGCCTGGTGTTCGGCAGCGGCTGGGCTGTTTCCAGTAGCAGGCCCTTAGAGTCCTTCTCGGAACTGTGTGCCTCCGCAGCGTCGTGAACGGGTTTCCCGCAAACCCGCGACCCGCAGGCCGAGGCCGCCCCCGCGGTAGGCGGTAGGCGGTAGGCGGTAGGCGGCGAGCGGAAGCAGCCAGCTCTCCAGGCGGTTAAGGCTGCGGCCCGCGGCCTCCACCGCCCGAAGCCCGGGTGGGAGCGCGACCTCCTGAGGGTGACCCGAGCTGCACCCAGGCAGGGAACCTCCGCAGCGGGCTTTCAAGCGAAGACATCTGTGGGAGCAGGGGAAACGCGCTGCGCCATGGAGCTCGGCGGAGCCAAGCAGAGCCCAGCCTGCCTGGGGCGCCATCCCGCCTGCCGCATGGCGGGCGGAGGCTGGCCGCTGCCTTCCGGGCCTGCTCGGAGGGTTCGTCCGGGCTCCCCTCGCCCGGGTCACTTCGGGGGTTACTTATTTGGGGGGGTGCTTTTGAGACTAGAGACTGGGACTAGGCCAGGATGGAGAAGCCCTCGCAGGGTAGACGCCGGGCGCGACCCACAAGGCCCCGAAGCCTGGAGGTGCGAGGGCCGGCTCGCGGCCTAGGGCACCGCCCGCGTCGCGGGGGGTGGGGGGGCCGAGTAACGGCTCTCCGCAGCCCCGCCCCTCGCCCCGCCCCTGCGCGCCTTCGGAGTTCGGCACCCTCCGTCCGTAACCACCTCCCGCCGAGCTTCCTCCTCGAGGCGGGGCCCGCGTGGATCTCGCGAGATCAGGCTTGGCGCCGTGACCTCCATGTGGGAGCCACTGCTCTATAAGTAAACACTCCGCGCGTCCGGACTCGGGCTGTTCCTGTTTGGGAGAAGAGGCTCCGGCGTAACGCTGGTTCCGATTTTTTTGTGTTCTTCTGCTGGGCTGGGCAGGCGCGCGCGGGTCCGGAGGCGCCGCGGCCGCCCGTCGGGCCCGGGAGCCGGTGGTCTCCCCGCTCCAGTGCGCGCGCTTGCCTGTCCGCCGCCGAGGAAAGCCCGGGCCGCCCGGGCGCGGCGTCCCTAGCACAGGGGGAGACAAAGGGGGCCGAGGCGCGATGTGGATCCAGGTTCGCACCATCGACGGCGCCCAGACGCGCACCATCGAGGACGTTTCTCGCAAAGCCACGATTGAGGAGCTGCGCGAGCGGGTGTGGGCGCTGTTCGACGTGCGGCCCGAGTGCCAGCGCCTCTTCTATCGAGGCAAGCAGGTGAGGCGCGCCCGCCCGGGGCGCGAGCGGCGGATGCCTCCCGGCGCAGGGGCTCCAAGGTGGTAGCCCAGGGGTCACGGGGGCCGCGGCCAGGCCTGCGAGGAGGGGGCGCAGGGCTCCCCGGCAGCCCCGACCACAGGTGCGCCCAGTGGGCTCGGAGGCGAGGGCGGCCGGGACTCGGGGACGTCGCCGTGTAATCCTAGCGGGACCCGCTGCACTCGCATCCGGAGGGCCCGGTGCTCTCCGCTTCCCGCGCGGTGCAGCCCAGAGACGCCGGAGGGTGGGGACGGCGGCGGACGCGGCGGACGCGGCGGCCATGGCACGGGCGGGAGGGGCGCGCTGGCGCCGGCTCGCGCACTCGGCCGAGAGCTCGGGCCGCTTCCGTGGCTGCTTCTGTGGCCGCCGGGTCCCCCAGCTCTCGGATGGAAAACGGAAGCTCGGACATTGCTCTCGGGCGCGAGAACCCCAGTCCTGTCACCTCACTGTGGAAGAATCTGCGTACACTGAGAACCCGGAGGGATTCCAGAACGTTTGAAGTTCTCCTTGGGAGAGGTTAGAGACCTGGAAGTGAATGTATCCTGGAGCTGGGCTTAGAAGGGCCTAGTGTGTAGTTAGATCCAGATCCTGACTCCGCACCTAACAGTTTTCTCCGTTTTCAAGCTTTTAACACCACCTTTGTAGCATAGCTGGTGGTAACTTAAAAGCTGAAAAGTGGTTTTGGTCGCAGAAGATTTGAGGGAATTTCGTAGTTGGATAAAGAGCAGTCTAATAATTCCTATCCTAAAATGCCTTACAGTTTGTATCTAGACACCCAGCCTCATGTGTTTCTAGTCATTTGTCTTTTTGTCGTTGTTTATCCACTAAAAAGTAGGCATCCTACAGTTTATAGACCAGTTTGTCTCCAATTTTGAGGTTTCAAATAAATGCAGTTATTTTTGATGTGCAAGTTTACAAGCCACGGAAGCTTTGTGGGAAGAGTTTTCTCCTTCAAAGTCTTACTCTTCCAATACTGGACTCATCAGTACATAACAAATTCTTCACTGGAAAGCGCTGCCCCAAGGCGTCTTGTTGGATTATTACCGTGCTGGGGATTGAACCCAAGGCCTTCATAATGATTCGTGTCTAGTGCTTTGTGTTTCCCTTTTGTTTTGAGACAGGTTCTTGCTAAATCGTTCCATTTCCACGAGTGGACTGGAGTTTGGGTTCCTCCTGCCTCAGTCAGTCTCTCATTGCTGGATTTCTATTTTGTCTGCTTGGGTTTTTCGCATTAAAAATGTTGTGCCTTTGTCCCACGTTCATAGCTAGTGTTTGTGATTTATGTAAAAGTATGTGTTCAATGTAGTTCTCAGCTTTGCTTTTGAATTACTAATAATACTTTACCAGCTACTAAATGTTGTGTAGCCTTGTATTGCTGTCTGAAGTAGCTGAATGACTTGTTTCTGTTTTGCTACAAGTGGATTTAACCAAATTTTGTGAATTTTCGTTTTCCAGCTAGGGAGGAACAAACTGTTTGTCAGTTCCTAGGAAACTTCAGTAGTGTAAGTCCCAGAAGTAGAAATAAAGAGTGAGAATGTATTCCTGGGCAACAGCTGAAAATCTATAATTAGGCATCTTACTGCCTTTGTGGAAAAGGTGGGGACTGAGTTAAATTCTAGTAAAAAGAAGCTGGTTCCAGATTCGGGGGGTGGGGGGGACTTAAGGAATAATGATGTTTGTACTTCTACTTTGATTTTTTGTTGTTGTTGTTCACACAGTGATAAACTATAGAGGTGAGGAATAGACCTTAGGTGCCTGCCATTGGCCTGGAGAAAGAAAAGGAAGACACTGCCTCCAGCTGTGTTCTCTTCCTTCTGTACTGACAAATAGCCATGACAGTGATTATTATCTCCATTTCTCCATGGAGACCATAATCACAGGGCTGTCTGTTCTGTAAATGTCTTTGTGCTAATTAGAAAAAGGCACTCATTTTTCAAGACATTTTATTGCCACATACTGAAAAATGTCATAAATAAAAACGAATTTATTCAAATCAGGCAGAGTAAGTCCCAGCTACTCTTGAGAGGCTGAGACAGAAGGATCTCTTGGGCTTGGGAGTTCAGACCAGTCTGGATAACATAGTGAGACCCTATCTCAAAAAAATAAGTTAAAAATTACAGTGTATTAGTTGGTGTCCTCCTCAGTTATCTCTGTTGCTTTTAATCTTCAGTGTATCAGACTCACTTGTGAATTTTTTATGGGCACTTAGCTTATCAAAGTATATAGTTGAATTTCCCAGGACCCAACAAGATTCTGGTGAATACAAAAAATTACAAGTGAATGTTGAGGGTAAGGGATATAGCTCAATGGGACAGCATCTGCAGGCACAAGATCCTGGGTTTGACTCCTGGTACGAAAAGAAAAATAGTTTTGGGAGGACGCTCACACAGTTGTTACTGTTCAGGGTACCCTTCCTGGCTTTGTAGGATAAGCAGTATTAGTTTTTCATGAGTTAGTGGAAGGATCTATGTTTTGACAAAGCTTTTCAGTTGGTCTGTATGCAAATTACATTTAAGAATCCATGTTATAGTTACATCTTTGAGTCAAAATAGCAGATAGCAAGTCAGTACTACATGAGTAGGCTAACCTAGTTTCAACATTCTTGTCTGGAAAATTGAGTAGGAGGCACTGTGGAATTGGGTGTTTATGTTTAGTTTTTGAGAACAAAGTTTCACTGTGTAGTTCAGACTAGCCTTGAGCTCACTCTGTAGCCCAGGCTGGCCTCAAACTCGAAGCAATATTACTGCCTCAGCCTGTTTAAGTGCTAGGATTATAGGCACACACCACTACATTCAGATAGGTCTTTTTTAGATAAGACAAATGTTGGTAGATCTTTAAATCTACTTTTGAATGTACTCAAAACTACTCGTACTACTTTGAATGTATTTTTTTTCCCTTTTCTTTTTCCCCTGGTCATTGGGGTAGACTAGATTGTAGATGTGGTTCTGAACTATAACTAGAGAAAAACTAAGGAGTTGCCTTTGGCTGCTATACCTTTTCACAGCTAGTGAAAAGAAAATTATTTGCCTATTTAAAAGATTGTGCTTATATACTTGTGTGTATGATGTGAAAGATACATAAAAATTATTATGCTCTATGTCTTTTATGTAATATCTTGGGAGTGACTTCCTTCTCTTTTTTTATTTTTAATTTTTTAAACTTTATTTAGCATGGCCAGCTCAGCCTGCTCTGGGGGTGGGGCTGGCACAGCATGTGGTGCTGGGGATCAAACCACAGTCCCTGCAGTTGCTTAAGGTTGCCTAAGGTTGCCTAAGCAGGCACTTTAGACTGCTGAGCTATCTTACCAGCCCTTCCCTCTCTTTTTGGACATTTCTACTTTTTTCTTTCTAGTTTTCCCTTGAATCATTGTTGCAGTGCTTCCTGTTTTCTCAGCTTTTCTTTCACCCACTAAAAAGTCAAGTGCAGTCTGACAGAACAGAGTCAATATGTTTTGCCAGAACCCAAAATCCTGTATCCCTAGGTAATAACATGGTGATTCTCACTTCTATGAAATATTGATGGGTTGCAGTTACATGCCTGAAGCCCATGAGTGTTCATGATTTCTAGATGATGTCGTCCCTTTCTCCCTAGTCAGCATAATTTGATAGATAACTTGGAACCTGTAGTTGCCATAGGTGTAGAACTTCTATCTGCTTCCAAAGTTATTCCAACACTCCTTGGTAGCAGCTATCTGTAGTCTGTGAGGCTTGGCAGAATAAAGCTGTGTGAAACTTGGGTATACTGGGTAAGAATGATTGCTTAAGGAAGACTGGAAGAATGTCTTCAAATTAAGGATGAGTGAGTAATTGGGGATAAGGTCTGTCACAGCAGGCATGAGGAAGGTAGTTGTTATTATCAGCTTTTATACACTTAGTTCCACTCTCTTTCCTGTTAAACCAAGCTTAATTGGTTTCAGTTGAGGAAACTTGTTTTTAACTCCTGTCAGTCATTTGGTAGATGGAAACACTTTTAATTACTACATCCCTTTAACTACATCTTTATTTTGGGGATTACTCTACCAGTTAATTTGCAACCAGTTGCTGTTACAGAGTTTAAAATTTTTTATTTTGTTTTTGGTACTGAGAATTGAACTCAAGACTTAATGCTTGCCAGGCATGCGCTGCACCACTGAGCTGTATCCCATTTATTTATTTATTTATTTTTATTTCTTGTTTCAGAACTTTTGTTTGTTTGTTTATTTATTTTTATGGCCGGCACAGCCTGGCCTGAGGGCAGGGCTGGCGCAGCATGTGGTGCTGGGGATCGAACCTCGGTCCCTACAGCCACCTAAGCTTTCCTAAGCAGGCGCTTTAGACCACTGAGCCATCCTGCCAGGCCCCTCTATCCCCTTTAAACACTTCAAAAAATAATTGTTAGATTGTTCACCCATTATATGCTTATTAAAATTATGCTTTTTTAACTTCCATAATTAAGGTGTTCTTATTTTATTTTTGGCTGTTGGAGATCATAAAAATGAAAACGTAAGTGCAGTTTCTAATCCTTGAGACCCTCAGTCCCAGGGGTTTAGGACTACCAGGATTTTTGTTTGTTAATAAAGTAGTAATCTCCTATATGTATTAATCTAAACTGATCTGATGTTGAAAATATGTAATACAATCATTGTTAAATTTAAACAATAAAGAAATTGAAAATAAATAAATAAAGTAGTAATCTGTCCCTATAAGGGCTTATCTTGCTGCCTAGGAATAGTTGTCATATTTTCTCTGTCTCTGTCTCTGTGCCCAAGAGATCTTTCTGTCTCAGCCTGTTTCTCCTTTTTCTTGTTTAACAGGTTGAAGAGTTGTAATTTGTGGGATTAGGTGAGGTGTATTCTTGGACCACCTGAAATAAACTCACTCACTGGCTCAGTGTATTAATACATTTATTTTTCTTATGATATTAAAGGATAGAGTTTATATTCTTTGATTTTTCAAGTATCTTATGGCATTAAGGAGTTGTGAATGGTGAGAAATATTAGGTATATATTGGGGAAATGAGCAGTGTTTGTCCTCTTTTGGCAAAGTGCTAATTTTGAACTTTTTTTTTAAAGAGTTTACTTTTCTAGCTTCACTGTATCATTGAATTAGCCAACTGAATTATTTTAAATAAGGAAACAGTGGAGATTTAGTTTCCTAGGGCTATAGTAACAAAGTGTCAAAGCTCTAAGGGGCTTACACCACAGAAATGTGTTCTGGAGGGTACAATTCCAGATGCCAGTCAGCAGGGGTGAGCTTTCCAGTAACTCTAGGGGAGAATTCTTCTTCACTGGCCTGTGTTTGCAAAAGTCTTGTTTCTTAGTTTGAGGGTGCCTTACTGTAGTTACATGGCCTCCTTTTTCTCTGTATCTTCACATTGGTGTTCCTCTTGTATCTGTTCTCTCCACATTCCTTTTTTTAAAGTCACTGGATTAAGGGCTAGCCCTAATGACTGCATTTTAACTTCATTAGTTCTTTAAAGACCCTATCTCTAAATAGGGCACATTCTGACATGTTGAAGTTAGGGTTTTAGGATATAAATGTTGGGAAGGCAAAACTCTGCCTATAACAGTAGATTTTGCATTTCTTTAGTCAAATGTATTTCTTGATTACCTCCCAATATGCCCTATTTCTAAATAAGACCATTTCTGAGGAACCTTTAAATTTTCTTTTAAGAGCTGGGGGATTCAATCCAAGCATTTTGCATGCTGAGCAGGTGCTTTCTCACCAAGCTACATCCTGACTTAAAGTCTTTATGAAGACAACTTATTTTCAAAATTCACCAATTTCCCTGACACAGTATATTCATTGTTTATTACAATAAAATTTGGTGAAAAGTTAAATCTAGTTTAAAGTTTCTCTGGCTAGGTCATGAGGTCACAGCAATAATAATAATAATAATAATTTATTTATTTATTTATTTATTTTGTGGTCAGCAGAGTAGCGAATGTGCAGTAGTTAAGAATTTATTGGGGTTCAGAGAGGATACTAACGTGAGCAGTCGTGAATTGTTTCAAGATTACTAAGTTGCAGCACTTTTATTTTAATAGTTTAACTCATACATTCAGGCAACTAAAAATGTAGAAAAAAAAAATTTGAGAGAAACATTTCCATACATTTTCTTTCTTTCCCTAGTTGGAAAATGGATATACCTTGTTTGACTACGATGTTGGGCTGAATGATATCATTCAGTTACTAGTTCGTCCAGATCCTGATCTTCCTAGCACATCTAAACAGACTGATGTACAGACCAAACCCTGTTCTAATAGTCCACCTAAAGCAAAGAAAGCTACAAGGGCAGCATCTGCAAGTCAGCCGTCGGCATCAGCTCGCGCTTGCCTTATTGATCCTGGCTTTGGACTGTATAAGGTATGTCGTCTTCAGACTTGTTTATTGTTAGAATACGGATGTCTGTATTCTGTGAATAAGTAAATCATTTAAAAATAAAAATTGGAATGTTGCTATTTTTTAACTTTTAAAAGCAGTCTAAAAGTCATTGCACTGTATAAAAAATGTATAAAACGTACAGCTTAAAGAATAAGCACCTGTGTAACCACCAAAATTAGCAATGTTATTCAATGTGTATTCTGGTGACATGCAAATGCTGATTGTCCATTCCTAGAATACTGCCATACTGCCCTTTGTTTCATCAGTGTGTTTATCCTGGAGCCCGTATTATTTTAATTACTATAGCCCTATATAATTTTTTATAGCTTTTTCCCAAATTTCACTCTTTTTCCAGAGCTTTCTAGTTTCTTGAGTTAATACTTAACAGTTAAAAATTCTACAAATGGCTTGTCAATTCTGTAATCCACTAGGTTATCAATGGCACCTGCAGTTATATATTAGCTTAGAAAACTGACGTGTTTACAGTGTTGTTTTTAATTCATGAACATATAGAGCACTGCATTAATTTAAATCTTTGATCTTAATGAGTGCTTTCTTTATATACCTTGTGTATTTTACTTCTGATAGCTTTGTTTATGCTGTTATAAAAGGTCATCATTTAAAATAGTACTTTAGAGCTGGGGAGATTGCTTGGCAGTCTAAATGCTTGCCTGGCAAACACAAGAACCTGGGGTGGAACCCCGGGCAGGCTGTGCTGGCCACCAAAACTGGGCATGGTGGCACACACTTGTGATCTCAGTGCTGGGGAGGCTGAGGCAAGAGAATCACTATAAGTCAGAAGTACAGTGGCGCATGCCTGTAATCCCAGCACTTAGGAGGCTGAGGCAGGAGGATCGTTGTGAGTTCGAGACCAGCCTGGGCTACAAAAGTGAGCTCAAGGCCAGCCTGAACTGCATAGTGAGACCCTGTCTCAAAAAAAAGGAAGTACATAGTGAGACCCAGTCAGAGGCTTTCGTATGTAGTAACTTTTTCAAATCCTACTTTAAGAAATTGGCAATTTTGTTTCATCCTTTTCTATCTTTACTTTTATTTATTTTGTTTGTTTGCTTGAGACAAGGTCTTAGTATCCATGAACTCACCATGTATCTAAGACAGGCCCTTAACTCCTGCCTTAACCTTGAGAGTGATGGGATTCTAGGCACATGCCACCACATCAGCTTTTTCCGGTCTGTGCAATCCATTTTCCTTTAATCAGTTGGGATAAATTTGATTTTTCAAAGCATTTTCAAGATTAAAAATTGGTGAACATAGAGCCTGCCTGACAATCTCAAAGGTCCTGAGTTCAATGCCCAGTACTCCCTGCCCTCCCCCCCAAAATTAGTGGATAAAATAAATTAAAATGCAAATAGAGGCACAGCAATTTTGGATTTGTAGAAAAATAAAAATGTATGTTCTATATGGGAGAATTTTAAGAAAACTAGCCAGTGGGGTTTATCTCAACAAAGGCAAACCTATATTGATGAGCTATTTAGATCACTAAGGAACATATAATTTTGATGTTACCTAAGTTGACCCACAACATAAAGAAAAGCTTCCTGTTGGCTTATAAATTTAGTTTAGTTTAACGCTGATATTAAAACATGAGAAAAGCACAGTAGCTTCCCCCACATTGATGAAAATCTGAGTTAACAGTGAGTAGAGTTATAACTGTATATTAAAATTCATGCCTCTACCAAATATAGTTTGTGAGAATATGGAGTTAATTCATTATTAGGAAATGTTTTAGTAAGATTTATTATCTTAATAAACTAAAGAAAAACTTCCTAATTTAAAAGTTATTTTGTATCTAAATACACATTGGACTTTATTCTTGAAGAATAAAGAAGAAAAGAAATCCCTGGTAAGAGAAACCAGGGACTGATCAGTAGATTAAACCATGCTTGGCATCGTGGAAAAAAATAAAAATGAGGCATTCCAGTTGAGCACAGGAGCCAGTTACAGAGCCAGCTAATACTGCTATTATTTGACATCTTTTTGGAACAGAAGGCAGAGTTACTTAGGAGTACCTAGGAAAGCTGGGAAAATGTTTTTATAATAGTACTGATTTTCAAACCTAATATCTTGATTTGTTTATTGGCTAGTTATTATTTATTGGCTAGTTCAGGCTGCCCTAAGTGTGTGGTTCTCCGGATCGAACCACCCCTGTCCCTGACTGGGATTGCTGGCGCAAGCGCTTAAACCAGTGAGCTAACCTGATTTACAGTAACAAAGGCAAGTAACTAAGAGATACAAACCAGACAGTGGTGGCAAACCTATAGCACACATGTTACTTGGATTTCTGTTAAGACAAAAGATGTCAATATGTGAACTTTTTTCAGGAAGCATTTAATTGCAGTGTGGACATTTTGTGGTAAATAAGTGGGTTCTGGAATGCAGTTTGGGCACCTGTCTCTAAAGGTTTTCCACTATTGAAGAGAAACAGCACTTCATGTGGCATGCTCACCTTCCTTGCCTCCCTCCCTCCTGTTCAGCAATATTTCATTGAGAATCCACAGTGGTACAGGTGTTCAAGTCCTGAGGGTCCAGTGATGAAGAGCTGTGATTCTTTGCTTCTTGGAGTTTTCAAAAGGACCACTCATGCTAGTTACACTGCTGCTTAAAGCACTGAAAGCCAATGGGCCATTTTGTCTGTGTCATCTATTCATTTCATAACTCTTATAGATTCATGTAATAGTCTTTGTTTCTTGTTAATTTAATATTGCATGTACAAAACGTACAGTACTTTGGCCCGCTTCTGGTCTAAAGGTGAGTACTACATCTGATGACTTTTTGCTGGGAGTCTCAAAGTGGCATGGGGGAAGAGACAAGCAGTATGTGCAGTTTTTCTTTTTATAAAGTAAGTTTGTACATTATCTACTGCCATGCTGGGGATTAAACCCAGTACCTTGCAAATGCTAGGCAGTTGCTGTACTACTGAACTATATTCTTACCCCTTTATATTTTATTTTCAAATAAGTTGCCCAGACTGGTGTTGAACTTCTCCTACTTCTGCCTCCACCTTGTGAGTAGCTGGTACTACAGGTGTGAACCACCACAGCCAGCTCTATTTACATTCATTATTTTTAAGAGATGGGGTGTTTGAGGAGTTAGAATTTCAAGTGTATTGTACGTGTTGAAGCATCTACATTCTTAGTATGTCACCGTGGGGATTAAACTCCAACACAAACTTGAGAGGAGATAACTCACATTCAAGTCATATGTAGTATTATAGTGCTCTACATCATTTTTTCACATTGTTACTTTTAATATTTACATTAAAATGGTTTTAGATTTGTAGCAAAATTGGGAAGGTGGTACATTTCCTTATGAACCATACTCTTCTATTTATACCTTATATTAGTATGATACATTTGTTCTAACTATTGAACCATATTTTCCTAGCTTTTACTTATTATCTTTTTTTTTGGTTTCAAAAATCTCACCCAGGATATTTTACTACATTTGTCACATTGCCCTAAGTTCCTCTTTTTTTTTTTTTAATATTTTTTTCTTGTTTCAGAACCTTTGTTTGTTTATTGACTCATTTTCATGGCCGGCTCAGCCCACCCCGAGGGCAGGGCTGGCGCAGCATGTGGTGCCGGGGATTGAACCACCGTCCCTGAAGCCACCCAAGCTTTCCCAAGCAGGCGCTTTAGGCCACTGAGCCATCCCGCCAGGCCCCCCTAAGTTCCTCTTGACTGTGATTGTTTCAGTTTCTTAGACTCATTTTTATTTCCATGGATTGTTTAGGATTGGTAAGGTATTTTAAAAAGTTTTCCCCATTAGGATCTATCTGTCGTCTTCATTATTAGGTGAATTTATCTAAGATTGCAAAGGTGAAGTGCTATTTTTATCATGTGACACTTAGGGCAGATGCCGTTAGCATGTATTTTGCTAAGCATAACCCCCATCAGTAGGAATTGAACACTGTTGACATTGGCTGAGGTGGGGCTTGTGAAGTTCTTGAGCTGTTCCCCCCCCCCCATCCCATACTGTACTCTTTGAGAGGAATATAACTGTCCCATCAGTACTTAAAGAATAGGTACTTAGACATTTACTACCTTGAGGGCAAAGTCTCTATAGAAAACTAAAAATTCTTCCATATGGGAGATTTTTCTTCATTCAGTTGTTTTTATCAGTAGGGAGAGATGTTCAGATTGTTGAAGTTTTGGCCTTTGGAAGCTTTTGTACTTGATTCTTGTGTCCCTTCTACATATCCTGTCAACTCCCCCCATTTTTTTGTTTATTTTTGAATTAGAGTTGCTCTGTGTATGTAGTCTAATCTGGCATGGAACTCACTGTGTAGCTCTGGCTGGCTTCACTCTTGATCCTTCTGCCTCAGTCTCTCAAGTGCTGCCATTATAGGAATGTGCTACCATGCCTACTACATCTCTTTTGGAAGTACTGGAAATTAAAACCAGGGCCTTTGCACCGAGCACTGCTTCCCAGCCCTTTGTTATTTTCAGACAGAGATTCACTAGGTCACATAGGCTGGGCTTGAACTTGTGATTCTTCTGCAGGCCCAGATGAACACAAAGCCCCTACTTTGAATTTCTAGTACATACTAGGAAAGCAAGGCTTCAGGGTCATCTTGTATATTTCATGTCTTAGTCCTATGATGAGCCATTGGTCTAGAGTGCCCTGTTAATGTTTAACTGGAGAATGAGACTAGAAACTGAGATCTTGGCTCAAGGTATGTTTCTTGCTGATTGTAAGTTGTCAGGAGACTTCAGCAGAACAAGGAAATAACATGTACAAACCCCCAAACTTCTTGTTGCCCTTTCCCATTGTACTTCAAAAAAGCAGCATGGGAAATTCGTTTTAGTGGATCTTTGCTTTTTTTTTTTTTAATTTATTTATTTGGTATAGGGTCTCATTACACAGTTAGAACTTGTAGTGGTCCCCCTGTCTCAGCCTTCATAGTGCTAGGATTACAGGCCTCCATCACCATGCCTAGTTTTGGCGGCTGGCATGGTACGCCCAAGGTTTGGGACCAGCATGGCATGCTGTACTGTGATCAAAGCCCAGTACATGAGCTTGCCACACAGGCACTTAGACATCCAAGCTATCTCTCTAGTCCCTTTGCTTTTTTACTTTTAGTGTTTTAGTGGTCAACTACCAAATCTGAGCTTTTTTTTTTTT
>PVJA010023850.1:0-32543 GCA_004027025.1 Myocastor coypus | reverse complement strand
GCTGTTAGTTTAAGAAGGCTTCCACCTCGATTTCAGAAGAAGGCCTGGGAGGCCAGGCAGTGTGCTCCTGAGAGGCCAGTGTGTGAAGCAGAGAGTGAGAAGCCAATTCAGTGGAAACCCCAGAAGTTTGGAAAAGCCAAGAATGTGGATCGTGCTAAGAGGGAGCAAAGCCGGCCTAAGAGAGAAGCCATGGGAATTATCACCAAGAGTGCTGTAGGAGCAGAGTTGCATGATGCTCACATCTCAGTGCAGACTGCTTCGGATTCTCCAGTTGGAACTATGGGATTTAATGTTTACCCTGCTGGATTCTGGACATGTGTTGGTCCCAGTGTTTTGTATTACCCTGTTGTTTGCAACTTTTGGAATTGTAATGTTTATCTTATGCCTTTGAATGTTGGATATGTTTGACTCTTCTATTGTACAGGGGCTCACAGATGAAAATTTGCCTTGGATCTTCGAGGAAACGTGAGATTTGGACTTTTCAGCAATGCTGAGACTGTTGGGACTTTGGCAACTCTTCCAGATGGACTAAAATGTCTTTTGTAAAAAGGGATATGTATGAGACTTTGGGGGTCCAGGGGCGGAATGTTATGGTTTATATCTAGTTGTCCCCCCAAAGCCTCATGGAGTCACTGGGCGGGGACTTCTAGAGTTTGAGACTTGATCCATGATCCCTGGATTATAGGTTTTAGTACTGATGGGATTATGGGTGGAAGTACTTCTGGGATTATGGCTGTAGCCTAGAGTGGGAGCTAAGGCGGAGAACCTGAATGTAATAAAAAGAGAGACAGAGAGATAGACTGGAGCTCGAGCTGGTGCTGCTGCTCTGCTGCCGTTTGGTTGGCTGCCTCTGCCACCATTTTGTTGCTGTTCCGCCGCCATGAACTGGATGCTCTCCGCCCTGCTCCACTCAGCCTTGGGCCAGCTGAATATGGACTGAAACTTGCACAAACTGTGAGCTAAATAAACCTTTCCTTCCTTCATCTTGAGTGTCGGGTATTTGTCTCAGCAACGATTAAAAAGTAACTAATACAACTGTTTACACCTTTCAACTTTGAGAACTCTAATTATATGATTTTTTTTTTTATCTTAGGGAAGAATCTACAGAGTGCTCAGGGTCTGATTATTAGATCTGCCTATCTAGAGCCTCCCAAGTCCTGGGATTCCAGATGAACACCACCACGCCAAGTCTCTATTGCCATCTCAGCATGCCCTGGGGGTGGGTCCGGCACAGCAGGCTAGGGATCGAACCCCTGACCTCTGCACCTGCTTGCAAGCACTTTAATCCATTGAGCTATTTGGCTAGCTCTGAATATAAGTTTCTTGATTTTGGCACAGAGTGAACTGTTAAATGACTAATTTGTAAATGCTTTTTTCATTTTTATTTTACACAATTTTTATTGTTATATTAATTAAAGTTTGTAAATAATTTACTTATAATGTGCAATATATTATTAATCTCATGCTATGCATTTATTTCAGAAATATTTCTCTAAAATTCATTGTCTACATCTTATATGTTTAACATTATTAACATTTCAATATTTGTCTATAATTTTTAATATGGTATATAATTGTTGATTTTCAATAAAGTTAATGAGGAAAAAAAAGAAAACTTGCTTTAAGGAAATACTGACCAGATATATAGAAATCCTTTTTTAAAGAAGCTTCCTAGTTTGGAATCCACAGATAGAATCTGAATACTCTAAATACATAGCCTTGGCAGAGAAAAATATCTTCATTTAACTAACTTCTAGTGAAATTTAGCATTTTTGTCAATTATTAAAATGAACTATAACAAGGGCCAGCCTGATACCTCAGCGGACTAAAGCAGCTGCTTCTACAGAGCACAGTGGCCAGGGTTCTATCCCAAGTGTGCTTTGTGGCACCCCACACCCTGGCGCATGCAATTGAGACTGGGCACGGTAGTGTGTGCCTATAATCCCAGCACTTTGGAAGGCTGAAAACAGGAGGATCACTATACATCCAATCTACATAGTAAGGTCCTGTATCCCCTGTCCTAAATGCATAAAATAATAATAATAATAAATAAAATGAAATGAACTATGACAATATTAAATTAACATGGCTCTAACTTCGTCACCTGTAGAAATCATAAATAATTTCATAACACATTTTAGAGCAACTGCAGATATCTGGAATAATATGCTTTTTTTTTTGCGTTTCAGAATTGAACTTAGGACCCTGCGTGTGCCAGCAGATAGGTGTTTATTCTACTGAGTTATTTCCCCAGTTAATACACCAACTCATAACTACTTTATATTAACGTGTCAGACTCAGCATTAAATCTAATTATTTAGCATAACTATTTTTATATCATTGGTTACTTTTTGCATTCCCATGCATTCTTTAATACACTAACATTATTCTGAGCAGTCAAAAGAGTAGTCCTAAAATATCCATCATAGCCAGGTATGGTGCTGCATATGGCTGTAATCCTAGAATTTGGGAGGCTGAGGCAGGGAGAACACCATGAGTTCTCGATCAATATGAGTTATATAGTAAACTCCAGTCAGCCTGAACTACACAAGACAATTTCTTAAAAAGAATAAAAAGAGTTCATGGGCTAGGGAGATAGCTCTGCAGTCTAAGTTCCTGCCTGGCAAGCACAAAAACCTGAATTCAATCCCCCATACAGCATAGCATGCAGATTCCAGAAATGCCATGCCAACCACGTAACTGGGATTGGTGGTACACGCATATAATTCTAGGGCCTTGGAGGCTGAGACAAGAGGATCACTACTAGTCTGAATTGTATAGTGAGACCCTGTATCAAATAAATAAAATAACATTTTAACAAAGTGTTTTTTAAATAAATAAATCCAGCATAAACCCCATTTGAAAAATAATATTCTAAGACATATATATATATATATATATATAGTTCTGAAATCTATAAAAAAGTAGGAAGTAACACTGTCTTATTATTTTCATTTAGAAACTTCCATAAAATCTAAAAAATGTTGAGATGGCCTATCAATTGTCAATAGAAATAATTGTGAGTAATCTATTACACCTTAGAAATATTGACCTAGGGGCTGGGGAGATAGCTCCGTAGCATAAGTGCCTGCCTGGCAAGTGCAAGGTCGTGAGTTTGAACCCCAGTCCCGCAAAAAGAGAAAAAAAAAAAAAATATTGACCTATCAGAAGAACCTGCTCTAGGAAAGGAAAGGGCTGATAATTCAGCAAATACACTCTCATTAGCCACATTTTTCTAAGCTCAAAATCCTAAGGTCCACCTAAACGGACACTATGAGACAGTTCAAGACCCACTGTCCTCACAATATGAAAGCAGAACTACTAATAACTCAAGTCAACTACCAATTCACTTGATTGGTATGACAATTCAGATCAACTAATTCCACAATTACAAGACACCATAAGTTAAAAGCTCTACTGAATGGAATTCAAATGACCTGTCAGAAGATTAACATTATAAAAAGCTCAAAGATATTAACAGGATCACGATCTAGTATTTTTGTATTTATGAGATGTTTAAATAACTCAATATTTTACACATAAGAGCTATTCTTAAAATAGTAATTTAGTCAGATACTTTCAAAGTGCTAAAAAAGAACTTGTTACTGAAAAAAAATTTTATGGTAAAGTTTGAAAGGCTGTGTGTGCTCATTCAGTTTAGATTTTGCATCATAGATGTCTACAACCATACGAAAGCGCACGGCAGTAAACTACTAGGTTTTGTTGTATGATTCCCCTCAAACTAATACATATGTGCGTATTTTAATATATAATTAAAATGTGAGGTCTAACGTTAAATTTAAAATGCTGAGTCTGCTTTTAACAGAAAACTAATAATCATTTGTTACTTATTTTATGAGGTCCTGAACAATAAAATTTTCTTTCTGGCCTGATCTTATCTTTCAAAAGATAAGATTATCTTTTATCTTTTATTAGTAGTAGTTTTAAATGATCAGTACATATAGTGCGGCACATAATATCTAGTAGCTAAAACTGTAAGAGAAGGCAATTATTAACAGCACATGGTAGGTTTAGGTATACTTCTTAATACAAGGTGGTAGCTAAGTTAAACACCAGTGGTCAACTTGTTTCCAAAAAGGAAGGTTGTCAAAGTCCTTCTAAAGGTTTAGTATCTGAAGAGTTAAAAACTAACTAGTTAGCCATGGTTGTCACAAGGGTATATACAAGATTCTTGCGTAAATGCACTCCTCCTACACTGTACTAAAGCATAAAATAAAACAAAAAATTGAATGTGAGATATATATATATATATATATATATATATATATATATATAGACATAGATATAGATATAGATATATAGATAGATTTTTTTTTTTTTTTGGTCTTTTTGAGACAGGGTCTTGCTATGCAGTTGAGGCTGGCCTTGAGCTCACTTTTGTAGCCCAGGCTGGTCTCGAACTCACACCGATCCTCCTGCCTCAGCCTCCCGAGTGCTGGGATTACAGGCATGCGCCACCAAACCTGGCAAATGTGAGATATTTAAATGAGCTATTACAGAGGCAGATTTTGCATTAAAAATGTTCTGCAACTGAAAAAGCTCACAAATATGGCTTTTCCATCTTTGAGCAAAAATTTCGCACTTGTTTGTGCTATATACCATCACTATGTTTTTAAAAATCTGCTCACATAATTAACATTCAGTTGAAAACAAACACAGTTGCAGTATAATTGTGCCCAATGAGCCCAAAATATCAAATGTTTATTTTCAGGTATGGCTTTCATCATTCCACCCTCCAATGCAGCATACATGGTAATATATTATTTGTTATTCAGAAAAGAGTTACACACACACACACACACACACACACAAAGACTTCAATTATCCTATAAATTAAACATGGATAAATGTCTTGATAAAATATTAAAGTAGCATTTGTATTGGATGGCTCCATCTTGTTGTCTTTACACGCAGAAGAAGCTGCCATTATGTACTTCCTGAAATTGATTAAGTGTGAAGAACGTAACAAAGAAATTTCACTACCAAGCTGTGCATGAAACTCAACAAATAATACATATTATACACTTCTGAGAGAGCTCAGGGCACATAAACAGCTCAATATTCAGAAAAGATAATGATGTCTCAAATCTGAATTAACGGTTGGCTTCAGTGTTTCTGTTGGAATACTTTTACCAGTTTGATGGCCTTAGAAATCAAAGAAAATGGCATTGTTTATTGTTTAAAAATTTATGTTCATTCCTTAAGCTTGCTAAGCAGCACTACAGTACAAATACTAGTTTTGATACTTTTGTTGACTTTGACTTACAAGATTTACAATAGTCACAAGATGAACTTCTATTCAGTTTCAAGGAAAACAAACTGTTACATTATTATCAAATTATTAAAGTCATAAATGTATGAGAAACAGAAAATGAAAAAAATCACAGGTAATCAATACATTATATTTTGTCCCCTTGGATATAATTCTAGACTACCTTTTATTTTTCCCATTACTGTCGGACAGGATGAAGTTAAAAATACATAAAAATGATGTGTTACTAAAAAATACTTTTAAGGGCTGGCCAGATAGCATTATGGATTAAAGTGCCTGCTTAGGCAGACGCAGGGGTTGGGAGTTTGAGCCCCAGTCTGCTTTGCTGGCCCTGCCTCCAGAATGCTCAGACATGGAATGAGTGGCATGAGCCTGTAATCCCTGTGCTTGGGAGGCTGAAAACCAGAAGGATCACTATGAGTCTGATCTGTTTAGTTAGACCCTGTAGACCCGGTAGACGCTAATATATTAAAAAAAAAAAAAAAAAAGTTTCAGATTTAGATAAGACTATTTTTACTGTTTATAGGATAAAAACTATTTTCAGTAAGAAAAATCAGGAAAGGAAAAAATGTTTTCACATGAGTGATTTAGAAACATAAAACCTTAAATACAAATAACAGGAAGTACCAGGTAAAATACTATCAAGCACCTAGTGTTTCACACAGCAGTAATTGATTCTAAAAGAATACAATTAAAGTATGGTCAGAAAGTGTGTGCAATGCAATACAATGAAAGCTTGATTCATGTAGATGTCATATTGAAAATATATAAACCTCATCATTTCCAAAAGACACTCTCAAATTGGCTCAGCTTACCCTTCAGACCATAGAGTGTGTGCACATACAAGCTCTAAAGGGTCAATGTCCCACATACTATCCCCTATTTTATATGTCATCAGCAGATAAGCCTGCACTGGATGCTTATTTCCTATACAATAGTGCTATGTGAAATACACACTTAATTGATTTTTATGGTTGAACACAAAAAGACATGTGAAACTGAATAACATTACTCTTTTGTTGAGTTTGTTGGAAGGAATGACTAGAATGGCAGCAACAAAAAGAGAAGGTGGAATCTGGAGGAAAACACAGAGAGGAGGAAGGGAAGGAAAAGAAAAAGGTTGAGAAAGGAAAAGTAAAGAGATTTTCAGCAACTCAAATTGTTAAGAATTAAAAATGGCACCAGAAATATCTCCTGGTAACTTACCAAAACTTAATGTGGTTATTTCCATTTAAAAATGTTACTTGAATAGCCAAAGATTTTTTTAAAAAATATATATCATCTTTTTAAATGTCTTTCACCAAAATACCTAAATGGATGCTACCTTTGCACAATAACTTAACTGAGCAATTTTCTCCATCACTCTGAAATTTGCTTCATTAATTAGCAAAAGTATTTGTCCATGTTTTAGAGCATGTAGAAAATGTGGTGTTCTGCAAATCCAACTTATTAATTCATACTTAAGTAACTTCTATGGATTAAATTTTGTGTTTGATCATAAAAATAGTAAAATTTAGCAATTAGACATATTATACAACCCCAAGTGAGACAGATAAAAAATGTAATTATAAAACAATTTGCAAAGGATATGGAATAGATACAGGCCTTAAAAATTTGGGTTTATTTTTATATTTATTTTTACATATGTGGTTGTTGCAGGGTCTAACTATGCAACCTGGACTCTCTTGGTGAAACTTCAACTTTCAGCCTCCCTAGCACTGGGATTACAAGCATGTACTACTATGCCCAGACTCTGGCCAGTGTTATGTGGTGCAGGGGATCAAACCACAGTTCCTAAACTTGCTTAAGCTTGCCCGCCTAAGGAGTTTTAGTCCACTGAACTAACTCACTGGCCCTAGGACTTAATAAGTTTATACCTGACAAGAATTTTGGCCTGCCTGTCATACTTGTTGCAATATTATTGAATTTAAATTTTAGCTATTAATTAAAGTCTCCCAACCAACCATTCTTCATACGTTATTTTAATACAGGGTCTAAGTCAGAGATTTCCTAGGCTATACCAAACTTGTGATACTTCTGCCTCAGCCTACCAGACTACTGGGGTTGTAAACATGAACCACTACACCTGGCTAAGGTTTATACCTTTATGCAATAATATTAACTTATTCTTTCAAAATTTTTCATTACTTTTAAACAGATTTAATAAATGGTTAATTTTACCTCTAAATTTATGTTTCAACTATATTTTATTAGTTTTCGTCATGTATAATTAAATTTTTGAGATGATATAAGGTGATCTGGATAGATTGTTTCCCCAAATTGTTATGCCACTGAATTATACCTCTCCACCATGAATTATTATATATAGTAAGTACTATATCAAGTATAGTAAGTGTATTCATTTCCACTGATGTAGGAATGTGTCTCACAGTGGGACTTGATTCAAACACTCCTTCTTAATGGCAATGAGTCTTGATTTCCAAGTGCCCAACTTGTATAATCCACAATTCTCACTTGAAAACTAATCAGGTTACAGTCAGCTCCCACCAAGCAGTCTTGCTTTCTATGAAGTTTAACAGAATCCTCTTTATTATGGCTTATTTTCATCTCTGGTTATTTTAAATAACTTTATCTCAAACTTTGAAAGACAACACATACTGGTTTTTATGTGTTTTATTTATACGTTAGGTTGAATTGTTTAAATTTATGTTTCATTTTCATTTATAAGTATTTGCTTTTATTAACTACATATATTAAGGTAATATCTCTCTTTGTAGAACTTAAATTTACTTATAATTTCTTTATTATTAAACATTTAGGTAGGGTGTCAATTTTTCATTGCTGTAGTCAATATTTTTTTAGCTGTGATAAAATAATATAAAACATGGTGCCACATGCATCTGTGATCCCAGCTCTTGGGAGGCTGTAAACAGGCAAACCACTATGAGTCTGATTTAGTAGTGAGACCATGAATACCCTATACACCCTTCCATAAAATTACCAAAAATAGCGCTGGGGAGATAGCTCAGTAGAATAAGCACTTGCCTGGCAAGTCCAAGGGCCTGAGTTCAATCCCTGCTTCCACAAAGTAATAATAATAATAATAATAATAATAATAATAATAATAATAATAATTTTAAAAAGAGCAATATAAAACATGACATCCATTTTAACAATTTTAAGTTTACAGTTCAATGGAATTTCCTGTTTTCAAAAAAGTTTAGGTCTTTGCTATCATTCACTTAATTTTACAAATAAAATACTTTTTTTCATGTTTGGCAATCAGTATATTCAGAAGACTTTCATACATTTTAACAATTGCTTAAATTCTGATACCCAGAGTAACCATGTGAACATATGGCTTTTTTAAACATTCAAGTAAGCTATTCATCATAATTTGCTGTACTATTACAATTACTTTGGAACATTAAGTTAAATGGGTTAAAGTAAGCCTATAACACACCTATGGAACACATTACATTATACATGCAAATTGCCTTTCCGCGTAGTCTCTTTAATTTCAAAGTTAGCCACCTCTGAAATCGCAAATAAAGGGTTTATCATCATACAAGGGAAAAATAATGTAACTAGGAGTGGTTAACTATACGTATATAAATGGCACAGCAGAAAGGACAGCAATCCTAGAAATGCAGGCTTGTAAGGAGCAGCACTATGATAAACCCCTTCTTTAGAAAGTGATCATTTGTATCACTGATATCATAAGTTAAATGGTATTTTATGCCACCTTTAATTAATAGTTGAGGCAGCAGAATGTAGAGGCATCACAATGAGTCCCACTTAACAAAAATAACTACAGATATATCAACACTTGAACAAGCTGTTTCCTTTTTCTGATTGCCAGTTCAATAGTTTTAATCCATAGCTTAACAATGAATGGTCATATGCTAAAACAACACATATATCTAGCATTTCAGTCTAAGTTTGTCCATGTATACAACTGAAATCAATTACAAGGCATGGCCTAACAGACACCAGATATATGGAACTTTTTATAAGCATGACACTTCACCTTGCACACTGAAGTCATAATATACAGGGCACAATGCTTTTGCATTTATATTTATTTCTCAACTTTTTTTTTTTTTTTTTTTTAGAATTTTTTTACTTACTCTTTTTCTTGTTTCAGAACTTTTGTTTGTTTGTTTTTATGGCCGGCTCAGCCTGCCCTGAGGGCAGGACTGGTGTACCATGTGGTGCCGGGAATTGAACCGCGGTCCCTGCAGCCACCTAAGTTTTCCTAAGCAGGTGCTTTAGACCACTGAGCCATCCTGCCAGGCCCCTATTCCTCAACTTTTAAAACACTACTATAATTGAATGCTCAAACAAAATCTATAGTGAGTTTTAGTGAGTATATGATTCTAGTCCTCCCAGCACTCACTACTGCATACTATATGCCAGCAGTAAGCATTATTCACTGGCCCCATTAACAGGTCTGACACTGGGCACCACGTCTGGGATGATACTCATCATCCTCATATGTTTCTCCATTATAGTGGCACCATCTTTCCTGATTTGGATCAAAGTCTACCAGTTCTATCTGATCCATTTAGTCAGTCTCTTCTACTTCCTCTCAGGCAAGAGTTTTCCTAACAACACGAGTTTATCAGGAGAGAGAAAACCATTTTCAGGAAGGTTTACCTTAAATTCAAAGATTAGACAACCTTTTTCATACGATCTATGATAAATTGGCATGCCTTCATTTAGCACACACTTGATGTCTCCATGCTTCACAATTAGACCTGCATAAGAAGGGATGAATATTATTCAATATCAAGAGTGGAAAGGCTCCCCAGATAGCAGAGCAAAATAAAGAGTCTTCTTCAGCACAATGCAGCAGCTTGGGTTCCATCTTTGTCTTTCCATTCAGGCCCCACCGCAGGGGCATGCTGAGACTGAGACTGAGACTGAGACTGGATGGGATGGCACACACCTGTAATCCTAGTGCTTGGCAGGCTGAAAACAGGAGAATCACTGTAAGTAGGACCTACATGGTCAGACCTTGTAGACCTTGTCCTAAATTCATTAAAATAAAAAAGTTAAAAAAAAAATTAAAAAAAAAAAAAAGAATGGAGATTAGCTTTTGGAACCAGGGCTTGAGTCAAAAAATATCATCATTGTGTCAGATCAGAAGGACCATATTGTTGCAGCTCTTGCATCTGTCTGTAGGGCTGATGCATTCTCCATGGCCCTGGAACTCCATGCACGCAGACTGAATTTGCTGAACTATTCCAGGTCCTACTCATGAATTCTTATTTGCATTCTAGTACCTTGGCAGTTAGGATAGCACTCCACAGCTCCTTTCTTACCACCTCGGCCTTCACATTTGTTACAAATCACATTCTTTGGCAGAGCAGGTTTCTTTGTGGCACCATTATACAAATATTCTAAGGTAACTAAGACCTGATGCACCACGTTTTTACCTCTATTTTCTCTCTGCATTCTTCCTCTTCCTCCAAAAACATATCAAAGTTATCCATGAGACAGGCAAAAATGCCACCTGCTCCACCCTCCTTACTTGCCTGTTCTCCTCTGTCATATAATTTCCTTTTCTTGGCATCAGAAAGAACTTCCTAAGCTTGAGAAATTTGTTTAAACTTTTCGCCTTCATGTGAAATTCTTATTAGAATGATACTTCAAAGCCAGTGACTGATAAGCTTTTTTTAGTTTTTCTTGGGTGACATTGGGTTTAGCCCCCAAAACATCCTAAGTCATTTCTTTCACCATTTTTTACAGGTAGTGAGCAGGCTTGGCCACAGTGGTATAGGCAGGAAGGAGTGCATAACCCTGGGCAGGTGGAGCAGCCATTGCCCCTCCACCTCTCAGCGTGTCCTGGAAAATTCCATTAAAAAAAAAAAAAAAAAACACTCTTTGAGACTGAATTTGAGATTGAACTACTTTTGAGGGGTTTGAATGTAAAAAGAAAAACTGTTCTCGAATTATTTCTAGGTAGTACTCTTTACTTGAAATATAACAAAAATGTATTTGATGATCAGTAAAAGGTACAGTGAGGAGCATAAGTAGGGGTATCTAGAGGAAAGTAAATGCTGTAGCCACAAAGCACCTCCAGAGATATTCTTAGGGCACACAAAAAATGAGATTCACTAGGTATATTCATATTTTTGTGCAATTATCGCCATCATCAATTTTAACAATTTTTTAATCTTCCTAAACTAAAAATATACTTATTAAATAATAATTCTTTATTCTTCTTCCCTCTTGGCAATACTACTTTGTTCCTATCAAATTTTTTTAAAGACAGTAGAAATCAGAATTAAAACAAAAAATTACAAGTGATACAGAATTTCACTCAACAAAGTAATATGAATGTCACAGTATTTGTTGTAATGCACACTGTTGTCTTCCAACCACTTACTCATATTACCAGATATATGCATATAAAATTAGAATAAAAAAGAAATGTATAAGAAATTAAGAAAAAAAGAGAAATTAAGAAGAGAAAAAGGACAAATACTTGGGAAAAAAAAAAAAAGGGGGAACAAAACTAATTAAAACATTGACTTCTTTCCATAGACCAGCAGAAAAACACTGTACAGTTGTCCAAACCATCCTGCTTACATACATAAATAAATCTCTTTCCCCCACTTCCTCTCCTGTCCTTCAGTCTGGGAACTCCCAACATGATCAAGCTCCATCTAATCTCTTAAGGGATGACAATCAATGTGGGAAAAGGCCTCATAAAACTGTGGACACCATTCGAAACCAAGCCATTCCAAATCATAAAAGCTGCGCAAGCAACCCCAGATAAAAGAAAAATAAGTATTTCGTGTTCTAAGTCACTAACTTTAAGATAGTTCATTATGTGTAACTCCTAAATGCTATGCACATAGGGAAATGTAAGAGTAATTCTAATGTGAGTTCAAAATAATTTTGAGACAAGATTCAAAACTCTTACACAAGGCATGAGAATAGGCCACTGACCACAATATATTAATTTTGTTAATAATCTCAGAATATTCATAGAATTGGAGGTTTCCTTTTGCTATAGCATAAAACTGATAATAGATACCACAATTGCCTTGTTTTCTCCTCAGTTCTCTGAAACATGTCCTTAAATTTTCTCATCTGAGCCATTTTGAAGCTCCCACAGATTCCCACCCTGTACTTATTAATCTTACTTCCCTCTATGTACTCACAAATATGTTCTGAGCTTTTTTTCATTTGCTAATGATAATATATGCTCCACTGACAGCACAAAGAGTAAATATCACATAACACCTCTATCTAGACAGAAGTAGAGAGTGGTGTATGCTACTCACCAAGAAACTATGTACATTTAATCACAACTTTCAGATGTTTTGATCACTGTTTATACCACTCAATTCTTTTCTATAGATAATCAAATCTCTTTCTAAACCTGAAAGATTTCATCATCACCATGTTTTCCTCAGGCTGCCTACTGTTTTCTAGTCTTCTCTCAGTGATGAAATGAAGTCTCAGATTTGCATTGCTCTTACTTTCCAAATATTAATCCACATTTGAGCTGGCACTGTCCTGCCTACCACTGTTACTAGCCTACCCCATTAAGATTTCATTTACGCTTTCATATATAAACTAAGATCAGTCTCCTATATGTTATGGTATATCTCTTATCTCTTAATCAATGACAAAAACATTTAAGCAAATACGGTATAAGAATGCATTTAGAGAAATACATACATAAACAGCATATTTACATTTACTATCTGTAATGTGATAATTGGCCCTCATCACAAATGGACAATTTCATACATTAGTAGAACAAAAAACAAACAATTTAGGGGCTGGGGAGATAGCTCCAAGGCACAAGTGCCTACCTGGCAAGTGAAAAGCCATGAATTCGAAACCTGCCCCCCCCCCAAAAAAAAAATCAAACAATCTTGAAGACAATAGTACAAAGGAGAATTGTCTTGAGGAGATATTTCTACTGTAAACAGTTCAAATTCTAAAGTTATGAGGAACCAGTTTAGCAATTCTTCCAAAGGTTAAGCAGAGTTGTCAAGAAAAATCAAAATGTGTCCACACAAAATCTGGTACACCATTATTAGTTAAGTAGCCTAAAAGTACAAATCATCCAAAGGTACATAAAATAATAAATAAATAATATAACCATATGGACTGGCAAGATGGCTCAGTGGTCTAAAGCACTTGCTTAGGCAAGCTTAGAAAAACACAGGGACTGCGGTTCAATCACCGGCACCACATGCTGCGCCAGCCCCATGCCCAGGGCAGGCTGAGCTGGCCATAATATAATATAATATAATATAATATAATATAATATAATATATAAACAAACTGCATAATTGAAAGTTATTCAGCAATGAAAAACAATAAAGTATTAAATACGTGATAAAATATCCGTAAGCCTTGAAAGCTCGATGAAAGAAGCCAGTCATAAAATATAATATTATATGGAATCCTATTGTAAGATTCCATTATAAGAAATGCCCACAAAAGGCAAGTCTCTAGAGATAGAAAGTGGTCTTCAAGCTTCTTACATGACAGAAGATATAGACAAAAACAGAGACATGAACATTACTAGGTACAGGGTTTCTTTGGAGGGTGATAAAAATGTTCTAAATTTGATTGTAGTAATGGTTATATAATACTTTGAATAAACTAAAAAACCAGTAAGTTCTATATAAATATTTCAAAGTCTATAAATTATGAGTATAGCTATAAAACAAGGAGCAAAATATAACAAAACAAAGTTTGGAATCCCCCAAAAGGTTGGAATGTTTATACAGTTGTTGAGACTAACTGTAGTTAAAAATGCAATACATTAAAATCCTTCTACTATATTAAGGTACTATAATTGAGTAATGATTCAAATAAAAGATACATAGATGATATGACAATAATGAAGAACGGTGAACAAGTTTTCTATTTAGACTCATAAAACCACAGGTATTTGACAGTAATGCTCATTCATAATCTAAGTTCACCATTTTGATCATAGAAATCATAAAAAGGGATGCTACTGATGAACTCTTTGGAAACTGGTTATAATGGTGTGTTTTTATGACCATAAGAACTTGGTATAATGAAAATCACATTCTACTGGAAACTTCAGTATCCTATACTATTGATGCAATGACTTCCAGGACTTAAATACATGAAGGTTTATACTTCACTGAAGAAAGTATTCACTGAAGTTCTCAAAATACACTCCATTGTACATGGATATCAACTGGTTTCAAAAAGAATTTTGTCTACATTTTTCTCCTTTCTCCATGCAATAATTAAAACAAATAATAAGATGTGTACAAAAGACACAGTATACTTTTAAAAACTATTTTGAAAATAGTACATTAAGAATTATTTTAGTTGATCAAACTAAACTTATTAATGATAGAGATTAAAGAATTGGCAGCAACAACAGGTTTAGAATATTCATAATATAATGTATCAGGTAAAAAATGTGCTTATATACAGAAGATAATAATTTACAATAGCAAAATTAACCCAAGATAGTGAGCCAAAAATAATGCATATTCTCCTTTGAGACCCAAGTATTTCTTACTGACATGCCTCATTCCTAGTCCACCTAAGTTTAACACTATAGGAAACTGCTACCTAATCAATTCAAACAACTTTATTCTATTTTGTTTATATTTTTTACCTTTTTCCTAGAGTCTTTAGGCACTTCGATGCTTTCTGTTGTCTCTATGAACAGTCTATTACTATAGACAAAAGGAGCTTCTCACGAATTTTGTACTGTGGGATGAAGCTATATCTCAGAGGTATTTTGTATGCACAAAGACCTGGGTTCATTCCCAGCAAATACAACCAAAAGCAGGACAGCAAGAAGGAGTTCTTCTTGTACATCTTGTACATACTAAAAGGGTATCTTCTGCTACTCAGAAAATTTTTTCAAGGTCTCTAAAATACTCATTCTAGAAATAAGTTTCTCATGAATTGCATGAAAAACTACTATTACAACAATATTGCTGAGTCAACTAACAGAACTACATTAATCAAACTGATTATACAGTAACAACAAAATATTTTTCAATACATAAAAAAAACCCACAGAATATATTTAGGTATAAATTGTTCAATAAGATATTACATTGCATACATAAATAAGTATAATAAAGGCTCTAAGCCAACTACCAATGCAGTAGAAAAGCACACTGAAAATAAAATAATAATAATTTTCTCCTCCACCCAAGCACTGTCCAACAAATTGGAGAGCAACTACAGTTAACATATCCAGCAATTGCATGAATCCAGATATCCAGAATTGAAAGTAAATAAAAATCATCTCTCAAGGAAAGACAGATGTTACAAATTTCACAAGCCTTATTACCTGCCCTATGTTTCTTTACTTTCACTTTACACACAGTATATCCTTATATCCAATTTCTACATCTAAAGAAAGGAACAATGGTTACTGAAAGTGAGCGAACAGATAAAAAAGGTGACAATAAGCTTACTGAAAGAAACCATTTCCTAGAAAATAGATAACAATTTTAATCATAAAACTACCAGATACACAGCTAAATGTTTCATATATTTTATCACCCACCCTAACTGTTCTCCTTAAGGTAAGAAGAATCAATTTTAATGTAGTATATAATAAGGATTTAAAAGAGTAAACTACCAACAAGTGAATAAAACCATGCTTAATCATACCTTTCAATTGACTTCAATTTCCTCCTCATTATATGACCTGCTCAGAATCTGCTATGTACCCAAATTTCCTTTTTGACTCAGTCTTCACAATTTTCTTCCCTATATTCAGGATGCTTGTTCTTGCCTTTTCCCCATCCCCCTTTACCTACTCTCAAGGATCTTTCAGAGACATTACTCTTACATATTTCTTGAGACTACAGACCAGATTATAAACACTGCTCTGTATATTCAAAGGATTCTGCACTTGTCACAACTTAATAAAATTGCCTGAAGCTGAGCTACTATGGTAAATATACATGAAAGATCACATAAATGGGAAGAAGGACAGAGAGATAGTTCAGTGGACTGAGCATCTGCTTAGGTAAGCTCAGGGATCAAGATTACATCCTGGAAACCACACACTGCACTGGCTCCACCCGTGGGTGCACAGTGCTGGCACCTGACATCGGGCACGGTTGTCCGCACACCTGTAATCCCAGTGCTGGGGAGGCTAAAAAGAGATGATCAGCATGAGTCAGAGCTGCCGACTGAGACTCTGTACCAAATAGTTTAAAAAACAAAAAGAAAAAGGGCTGAAAGATATGTTGTAAGGCTAGACAACAGTAAATTATACAAAAATAATTTCCCTGGATATCATTAAATTGTATACTTAAAACGCACAAATTTTAGGGTACCTAAATAAAGTTATTAAAAATAAAATAGGTACACTGCATTTCAAAAACATGGTTTTCACTAATAGAAAAAATAAAAAAAGAAATGGTATGACAGAAATAAAGTCATAATGTAAAATATTTCATGATATGCCCATAGGGTCACAAATGAATAAATCTCAGAGACTTATGTCCTTTAAAATGACAGAAAATGTTATCTTTGATATAAATAACAAGCACTGCTGTGCCCCGCCTACCCACACTGACCGACCTGGCCGGTGCCCAAGCAAGACCTCTCCTACTGCATGTGCACCTTCACAGAGAACCACAGGAAATGTGGCCCCACCCACCCACACTGACCGACCAGAACTGCACACAGGTAGGACATCTCCACCTGCATGCAGCCAAGCATAGCCAGCCACTAGAAACCTGCCCCTGCCCACCCACTCTGACGGACCTGAACTGCGCGCAAACAGGACTTCTCCATCTGAATGTTCCGGAGCACAGCCACCCGCTGGAACTCTGCCCCTGTCCACCCATGCTGAGAGACCGGTAGGACCTTTCTGCCTTTGGGCTCCAACACGCAAGTGGACCTCGAAACCCACCTACTGCCCCAACCTACCAAGGCAGCATTCAGGTAGGAGTTCTTACCCTGGGTGTACTATTGTACAACCACCTGAACTCTGCTCCTGCACACAGCCTGTGACTGGTAGGAGCACAGGCAGGAACACCAGGCCTACACTCTTCCATCACCAGAACTTCTTCCTAATCCAGAACCCAGCCATGCAACCTTCTGTGGAACCCTGGAACAAAATTCCCTGCACAGAAGCTGGGGGTCAGACACTATCAGCTAATCCAGGAGCTAAGGATCTTGCCAGAGAAGCACAGTGGGTTCTCTACCAAACGCTGAAGCAGCAAGAAGCTGAGCACAACACAGCCAAACCCAGCAGGACACATCTAGATGGGATCATAATTGGTATCAGAAACCAAATTTCGATAGATACTAAGGGCATAACTTCAAGGGAAGTGCAGAGCTCACTGTTATACAAAATGACAAAGAGGATGAGCAAGATGTAGTCTGAGATACTGAGGAGACGCAGCACAAACACAGGAGATACTACCATGGAAGAAAATGGGAATGATGCAGTCAAAATCTCTGAATTGGTAGTATATGAGGTAGACATACAAGTGCAGAAATGTACAGAGGAACTCAGGTCAGAGATAACATCTCAAGTAAAAAAAGAAATGCACTGATTAATAGAATGTGAAGTGGAAAAGCAACTGCAGAAAAGTATAGAGGAAATGAGACAATCACATCAAATAGTTTCAAAGAGATATACAGAGAAATAAAATCTCAATCACAAGCTGGAAACACCGTATGAACTGAAGTAAAGATAGAGTTTCAGATCTTGAAAACACAGTTGCAACTAGTGAAAAGGTAAGAAAGGGTCTCTTAAAAACAATTAGGATACAGGAAAAAATAATTCAACATCCGCAAGGTGATGCAAAAATGAGCATGAGCTTAGTAGGAATCAACGAGAAAGTAGTCAATACAAAGGATATAAAAAGAATATGGGCAGAAGTAATAGCAGAAAATTTCCCAAATATGAGAAAACAATCGGAAATTCATGTAACTGAAGCATACAGAACTCCCAACAACATCAAGCCAACTAAAAACACATCCAGACATATAATAGTAAAGATCCCAGAAATGCAGCAAAAGTAATAGCAGAAACCTTAACAAATATGAGAAAACAACAAGACATTCAGGTAACTGAAGCATAGAGAGCTCCAAATAACATCGACTAGACTAAAAATATGCCCAGATATATAATAGCCAAAATCCCAAAATGCATGAACAGTATTCTAAAAATCACTACAGAAAAGAAACGGATCACATTTAAAGGAAAACCGATCAGAAAAATGGCAGATTTATCTTCACAAATCATGAAGTCAAGAAGAGAATAGAGCACAGTGCTTCAAGTCCTCCATGAAAATAAATTTCAGCCCAGACTGTTATTCCCTATAAAAACTCTTTTTCAAGTATGAGGGATAAGTGAAATACATCCACAACAAGGAGCAACTAAACAATTTCATTACATCAAAGATACTCTACACAGTATATTAAGCAAAAACATTTCAGAGAGGAATCAAAATGACTGAACTCCACAAATGAAAACATAAAGAAGCCACCAAATAGGGCAACAAATTAAACACAGGAGAAAAAGGGGTAAACAGTAGTAAGTAAAAGACATGTCAACCATAAGTCAGTACATTTCAATTACAACCACAAACGTAAATGGACTCAATTCTACAACTAAAAGAAATAGATTGGCAGAGTGGATAAGGAAGCAAAATTAACAATATGCTGTATACAAGAAACAATCTTCATTTATAAAGAAACTCATAGACTAAAAGTTAAAAAATGGAAAACAATACTACATGACCCAGCAGCTCATAAAAAAGCAGAGGGAGCAATCCCGTTTGCAGACAGTCTAAACTTCAAACCAAAATTGATCAATTGAAGTAAAGAAGGCAACTGCATACTGGTTAGGGGAAAAACTCAAGAGGAAGAGGTAACACTCATAAATTTGTATGCAACCAACATAAGAGCACCAAATTATATAAGACAAATCTTAATGAACATGAAAAATATCCTACCCAATACCAAGATCTTAATAAGAGACCTTAACACCCCTTTATCTCAAAAGGATAGGTCAAGCAGACAAAAAATTAGCAAAGAACTAGCAGAACTAAACCAAAACTTGGAACAACTGAACTATGTAGATATACACAAAGCTTTCAACACAACCACTTCTCAATACACATTTTTTCAGCTGCATATGAGAAATTTTCCAAAACAGACCACATACTAGTGCACAGGTCATGCTTAAGTATATGTAAGAAAACAGCAATGATCCCACGCATATTATCTCACTACAGTGCAATGAAACTGGAAATAAATGACAAAAGAAACCACAAGAACTGCACAAATACATGGAAAATACACAAAACCCTTCAGCAAACAGTGGGTTCCAGATGAAATTATATAAGAAATCCAACAATATCTACAGTTTAATGAAGATTTACACACAACCTACTAGAATTTATGTCATGCTATGAAAGTAGTTCTTAGAGGGAAACTTATGGCTCTGAACTCACACATTAAGAAAACAGAAAGGGAACAAATAAATACTCTCATGCAGCATGTAGACCAACTAGAAAAGGAAGAGCAAATGAAACCAAAAGCCCAAACATGGGAGGAAATTATAAAGATTAGAGCAGAAATTAATTCAATAGAGACAAAGAAATCAATACAAAGCATTAATGAAGCAAAAAGCTGGTTCTTTGAAAGATTAAATAAAACTGATGATACCCTAGCTAACCTCATCAAAAGAGGAAATAAAAGACTCAAATTCAACCAATAAAGAATGAAAAGGGTGAAATTACCACAGACCCAGCAGAGATTCAGAGGATAATTAATAGCTACTTTGAGAATCTTCACTCTCACAGAAGACATAGATGAAATGGACAGATTCCTAGAAAGGCACAAATCACCAAAACTGAATAAAGAAGATATAAGAACTCTAAATAACCGCTAACAGCCAATGAAATGAAATATGTAATAGAAAGCCTATTAACAAAGAAAACTCCCGGACCTGATGGATTCACCACTGAATACTACAAGAAATTTACAGGAGACATAATCCCAATACTCCCGAAATCCTTCAATTAAATTAAACAGGAAGCAAATCTTCCAAAATCATTCCTAGAGTCAAGTATTACACTGATACCAAAACCAGAGAGAAATAAAACTAAAAAAGACAACTACAGGCCAATTTCTCTCATGAACATAAGATGCAAAAAGACCTTCACAAAATCCTTGTGAATACAGCAAATCATCAAAAAGATTATGCACCATGACCAGGTAGGATTCATCCCAGGAATGCAAGAAGAGTTCAATATATGCAAATCTACAAATGTAATACACTATATCAATAGAGCCAAAGCCACAAATCATGTGATTGCCTCAACTGATGGAGAAAAGGCTTTTGACAAAGTCCAGTACTCAATATTACAGAAAATAGGACAGAGGGCCTCTACCTCAATCTGATAAAAACACATCTATGACAATCCAACAGCTAACATAATTCTAAACGGGGAAAACTTAAGTCGTAATTTGAGATCTGGTACAAGCCAAGGATGTCCTCTATGACCACTTTTATTGAATAGAGTTCAGGAAACATTAGTTATAGCCTTTAGAGAAGAGAGAGAAATAGAAAGAATAACAATAGGTAAAGAAGAACTTACATTATCATTATTTGCAGATGACATGATAATCTAATTGGAAACTGCAATTAGAAACTGCACCAAGTCGCTGCTAGAATACACAAATTGTGTACAATTGGGGCTGGCAAGATGGTCCAGTGGTCTAAAGCATCAGCTTAGGAAAGCTTAGGAAACCACAGGGACCTCGGTTCAATCCCCAGCACCACATGCTGCACCAGCCCCAACCCCAGGGCAGGCTGAGCCAGCTATAATAAAAGTAAAAAAATAAAAATAAAAATAAAAAACTCAGTAGCGTAGCAGGACACAAAGTTGGCACACAAAAGTCAATAGCATTCCTCTACACAGGTAACACAAACTGAGAGAGAAATTAGGGAAACAGTCCCTTTTATGACAGCGCCAAAGAAAACAAAATACTTGGTAATTAACTCAAAGAAGGAAAACACCTTTTCAATGAAAACTGCAGTACTCTGAAAAAAGAGAACCTAGAGGATTTCAGAAAATGGAAAGATATTCCATGATCCTGGATAGGAAGAACCAACATTGTGAAGATGGCCATACTCCCTAAATTGTTATACAGATTTAATGCAATTCCTATCAAAATACCATCAACATACCTCACAGACATGGAGAAATTATTCCTAAAATTTATTTGGAACCAAAAAATACCAAGAATTACAAAGACAACACTGGGCAACAAAGACAAGGTAGCAGGCATTACAATTCCTGACCTAAAATTATACTACAAAGCTACAGTGATAAAATCAGCATGGTATTGGCAAAAAAATAGACTGAAGGATCAATGGAATATATTAGAAGATGGAGAAGCAAATACAAACACACTCATTCACCTTATCTTTCACAAAGGGGCCAAACATGTTTACTTGAAGAAAGATAGCCTCTTTAACAAACGTTGCTGGAAAAACTGGCTCTTAACATGCCAAAAACTAAAATTTGACCCAGGTCTATCACCACGCACTAAAGTCAAAATGGATTAAAGATCAAAATATTAAAAGAGAAACATTAAATCTCCTGGAAGAAAGAGTATGAGAAAATGTTTAAGACACTGGGTAGGCAAACAGTTCATGGACAAAAATCAAAATGAACGTGTAACACTTGAAAGAATCCACAACTGGGACCTGACAAGTTCTTGCACCTCAAAAGAAATTATCAACAGAGTTAAAAGACAACCCACAAAATTTGAAAAGATTTTAACAATAAATATTCAGATAAAAAATCTTGTATCTAGAATTTACAAAAAACTAAAAAACATTAGGGTCCCAAAATTCAAAGACCCAATCCAGAAATGGGCATCTGAGATAAACACACACTTATCAGAGAAAGCAATTCAATCAGCCTATAAATACATGAAGAAATGTTCCACATCACTAGCCATTCAAAAAATTCAAATTAAAACAACACTTAGATGCTATCTCACCCCCAGAAAGAATGGCTATCATAAAGAAATCAAACAACAGTAAATGTTGCAGAGGCTGTGGGGAAAAAGGAACACTTCTACACTGTTGGTAGGAATGAAGACTGATGCAACCATTATGGAAAGCAGTGTGGAGACTCCTTAAAAACTAGAGCTGGAAACCCCACTTAATCCAACTATTCTTCTACTGCTAATTTTCCCAGAAGAATTCAAAACATCATATCATAGTGATAACTGTGCATGTATATTTATAACAGCACAATTTTTAATAGCCAAATCTTGGAAACAACCGAAATTTCCATCATCTGAAGAATGGTTGAAAAAGATGTACTTTCATAAAATGGAATATTGCTCATTTATAAAGAATGATAAACTAGAAGACTTCATATATAAATAGATGTATCTTGAAGATATACTCATAAGTAAAATAAACCATACCTACATATGCCCCACCCCGGACATGCTGAACCACCCAGAGTCCATGCAGACTATTAAGTCTACATTAACCTTCATGCTAATAAAGATCTACATCATTTCAAATATTTCAACTGATCATTAGCCTAAGAAATGGATTGCCTTGGTCCTCTATTTCTGTTAGAGTATACAGTGCTTAGTAAACCAAGTATTTTAGTAGGAAGTAGAACTACAGTTTCAGAAACTAAATAGTAATGTTTTCTTCGCCTACAAAATTTAACAACTAAATATCTATATATTCAACAGTTAAATGTCTACTTATATAGATACATGTATATGCAGATGCATAGATATGCATACACACATATATATACACATATACATACAATAAACATACGTGACCATATTATTATTAAATATATAATATTCAAAAGGGAAAGCATTTATTTCTGATCATTAGCACATGTTTATTACAGCTGCACACCACGCCTGGATTCATTTGCTGCCCAGTAACCCTGGGGGTGGTGCTGGCATGGCTTGCTGGACCGGATGTCAAACCCTGCTCCTTGCACTTACCAAAACAGGTGCTTATTCTGCTGAACTATCTTGCTGGCCCAACACATGTTTTTAAATAGCCTTCTACATCTATTATCTACTATTATGAGCATTTAGTACACAGCAAATCAAACACAGCAGTATTATTGCCAAGACAACAGCTATTGCCATCAATTCACCCCTGTAAATTCCACATGATAATGTGGCTATTACCAATTGTAGGCCTCTTAAAGTCAACCAAGTTAATTAATTGAACGAAATATGTCTAATTGTTTTCTATGATTTTTCTTTAAAGAAGTAAACAACCTTAGATAGCCTTGTTTTTCCACTGAACTAAACTGTAGTTCATGCTTTCTTTAAAATGATTCATCATATTGAATAACAATGGCTCTCATAATTAAAATTTTCTTAATTCTTATAAATTCAATTATTTCTGGCTACCTTTGTGTAGTAGTCAATACATTATATCAACTTGGCTAAGTCGCCTCTGCAGTGAGTGACTCAGTACAAAAAGGATATATAAAAGGGTTTAGGAAAGATTTGCACCCCATTGTCTTGGAGGAGTTCCTGATATTTGCCATGTCACTTCACAGCCTTGTCACTTCGGAGGAGCTTCATATTCACAGCTGTGCCACTTCAGAGAAGCTCTGATCTTCATGGTGGTGATCCATTATCCACAGTCAGCATTGAAAGAAGGGAAAAAGGCTTGATAGATGCTGAACTACTGCTCCTTTCTTTGCTCTCTTTTGTTCTCTGCCTCCATGAACTGCTGCCTTCTACCCTGGAGCCTGCCAAGTATGGACTGAAACCTCCACTAACTGTTAGCTAAATAAATCTTTGCTTTCTTAATTTTGGGTGCTGGTATTTTATCTCTGCAATGAGTAAAAAGTTCCTGAGACACTTTGATAGTGATATGATTAAAAGTTAGAAAATAATTATAGCTACAGATATAGATATAGATGATAGAGATAGAGATAGAGATAGAGATAGAGATAGAGATAGAGATAGATATGTACTTAGTTGATAGTTTATATGTTCTACTGAAGTTGTTATGTTTTCTTCTATAGGTAATATGACTCTCAAAGCCGGAATTGTATTTGTATAAGTATTTGTCAATATGTGTATGCATATATACATGAATATATATATGTGTATATATATATATATATATATATACATATATATATATATATATATATATATACACATATATATATTCATGCCACTCTTCTACAAATCTTTAAACATTGCTGGATGTAAAGATTCCTTTGAAGCTACACATGTGAGGAACATCCCAGAATATACTTGTATACAAATGTTAAGAACCCTTAATTCATTTGGTTAGGCTATACTACAGACATGGAAATGCACAGGGATAAAGTCCCAATGATGAAAACATTTGTAAACATAAAGAGTAAAATTTTTCAGCATGTACTTATTGGCAATCAAAAATGTAATGACCAACTTCCCAAAACATGAACATTGGCATTGAGGCTGGTAGACACGAATCTGATACAACTCTTCAACCAATAACTGGCAGATTTTTCACCCTTCTTTCTCCAAGACAGAACTGCAGCCAATTTTCATCCATCTAGTGATAGGCACTCTTCATTAAAAAAAAAAAAAAAAGGAGACTTAAACAAGATTGATACATAAAGAGAATGCATGGTGGGATTATAAGTATGATAAATTAGGTCAATGATTCATATCCTTGTATAAAACATGCTTTAGGGAGAAAAATGTAGCCGCAGAAGCCTCTGGTTATATAAATGGCATATGGGCTCCACCATTCACAGTTGGCATACTCTGGAATATGTTTATGAAGCTGCCACAAAGATCCTAAAAGATTCTACCTTTTATTTAACTACAGAAATCAAGTTGGGAGAACATTAGACAAACATGGCACACAAAGGCCAACTAAACAGTTTTCAACTCTATCCTCACCCTGGCCAAGGAAAGGTTTCTTACCAGTACTTCATTTTAGAATAGAAAACAAACAATTGCAAACTATTAATAAGCATACAACCCAGAAATAGCACATATATTGTGATGTTCTGTGTTGGTGCCAAATGAAACGACAAGAAGACCAGATGAATAAGCTTCAGAGGACTCACTGAGACTTGTCTCTCTCAAAGTGAGCCCAGAGCTGCACAAACAGCTCACCTTTATTGAGGGTTACAATCAGGCTAAGGAATGTGCAAAAATACTTTGGTGAATAAAAATTAAAAATCACTATGTCTTCTACTATTTACCTAGCACTAGGTTCACACAGATGTTAACATAAAAAATGAACAGGGGAGGAGACAGCCATTAACAGACCAAACAAGCGCTCAACAAACAGGGCGCCTACAAAAAAAAGCTGCTATCTACAGTTGTAAATCCCAGCTTTCTGGGACCTATAACAGACAACAGCCCTTCCTGGGCTCTGTTTCTTGTTTCTTGCTTTTTGGGATATCAATTGGGCTTGTCTTATATTACTATACACGTATTTCTAGTGTATTGTCTATATTGCATTTCTATATTATTGATACCTAGGCACAGCATCATAACTGCGAATATAAATACAAAACATGAAAGAGATGGCTAGGTTGTTAGAAATATTGACATGGTCCATTTACCTAAGAATTTGAGAAGCTAATGAGTTAATAGGAAAAAATGTGAGTTTTACCTTGGCAGAATAAGGTTGGACAAAGGATACAATGCTCCTCTATATCTCAATTAAAATTAGATCTCTAAATAAGAGGATAAAGGGTGAAAATATTTGCTATAACACATGAATTTTCATTATGTTGTATGTCCTTGGGGAATACCAATTACACTAATGACAAACTATACTTTAACAGCAAGTCTGAACCAACCTTTCTTTTTATCTCAAGCACAACAGCTGACAAAGGTCACTTATCTGTAAGTGGTAATCTATGGCTTGACATAAGTCACTATAGCACATCTCAAGTAATTTAAAATAATTAAAAATACCAACAAATGATGAATACACTTTAAAACTATCAAAATTATTATTTAGAAAAAGAACTCTTCTTTTATAATGAAAGAAATCTTGGTCTCCCACTATCACATACACCTGAAATATTTATTCAGGCACTGAATAGCTAAAATAAATTTTATCAGAAAAAGAATAAATAGTAAATAACAGCAAAACAAAAATATTATTGTGATGCCAAGTATACTCTGAGCAAACATTCTCACCAGATATTCTGTATAGCGTAAACAATCAGGCACTTTTAATTCTTACATTTTCAGAATTTTTTCTTCTTTTCTTGATGAATTTTCCATTGCCTGGATAGCAATCTCACAATCAAAATCAAAAGACCTTTTAAAAAAATATATACAACTGACACTCCTCTCTTCCCCCCGCTTTGCTGTCAAGTGTCTGACCCTGGCTTGATAATCTCATTTCCTGAGAATCAAAAAGCTGGAAATTTAAGCTTCCTAGAGTGTTAATTGCAGCCCTGCTCCATTGCTAATCAAAAAATTGGATGTTTTACATGAAAATGCTTCTCTAATTAATTCTCAGTCATAAATCACCCTGGTTTTAATAACCCCTCCTTGATTGGACAGCCTTTGAAGAGATAGTGGTTAATCCGCTAAACTAGAAGAAACACATGCAGAGGAAATAATAAGTGGGCTTACAAGGTATGAACTAGATGACTGCATTAATACTGTCAAATGAAAAAATGAATGTCCTTTCCAGGCCTTTCAGGCCTCACCCTGTACCCCACAAAATAAACCATGAAACTAGAAATAATGAACAAAAGCAAGTGTCACAGAGTTCATGCATCAAAGTTAAATCTTTTCACTCTGTCTACAAAACAGCTATTCCTATCATTTTGGTTTTCCTTGACACTTTTTGCCCTAGAAACCAGAGATCCAGCAATGTCCACTTGTCATATTGTCTATTTTAATAAGACAAGGCTTGTGCTTCCCACTTTCCTCTGCTTCTGACTGACAATATATTATCATACATATCTCTAAGAGGTGCTGAACTGAATTTTCATTATCCAAAATGTCAAGATTCGTTTTTGTCATCAGACAACACAGCTGGTCTACACCAGCAGCCCTCTGATTAATTCAAATAGAACAAGTCACCTATACATAACTTCATTTTCCCTAGACTAGGCTTTACATTCTGCAAGCTTTAATTTACAGCTTGTCAGTTTAAGATACGATTTGCTGCCCCTCAGTGGGGGGGGGGGGGCTCTAAGAAAAAAATTAAAAGTCGTAAATAGCAACACTTTGAATTAGTCATGTGATTATCAATAAAGCAATGACTGGGAACTTTTATCTTCAGAGTAGGACTTAAAATTTGCACACAAGTCTTCATTTGATAAAACTATACTGATAATATAATAATTATTTCTAGTAAGCACTATTTTAACATGTAAATAAGTATATGTGGCTTTTTGGATTATTTATAAAACAGTACCATGTGACATGTGAAAATTCAATGAATTTAGACAGAAATTACTTATAAAGAAATTACATAGAATAAGAAGTGTGAAATAATGATCTCAAGAGCATAAGATCTCTGGCATCGATTCTAACTTGCATATAGAAGGCCAAAATTACAACTCTATAGCCTGTTAATCATTAAGATACTATGTTAAGAATAGAGTAATAACCACAGTAAAACATCATTGTACTTCTAAATGAATGTCTAAATTTAAAACAACTGACAATAACTAGTTTTGGCATATACTGCATACAGAATATAGAATGACACACTCTCTTTAGAGCAGTGGTTCTCAACCTTTCTATTGCCGTGACCCCACAATACAGTTCCTCATGTTGCAGTGACCCCAAACCAAAAAAATAATTTTGGTGGCTATTTCAAAACTATAATTTTGCTTCAGTTATGATTCAGAATGGCTTTAGGTGACCTCTGTGTTTTGGTCGTTCAACACCCACTGGGGTCACAACCCACAGGTTGAGAACTGCTGCTTTAGAGAATGACCAGATTCTTTAAAAAGTTAAACATGTACTGATCATATAACCCACCAAGTTTACCTTTATGTATTCCCAAGGAAATTGAAAAATATATGTCCTTTGCAAAGTATTCAATACATATGCTCACAGCATATTATTCAAAATAACTAAAAATGAGGGACAATCCCAAACATTCATCAGCAACTACAAGAATTAACAGTATTAAATCCATTCAATAGAGCACTGCTCTACAATAAAAGGAAACTAACCACTGATATATACAATAACAATGTCAAATCATTATATAGAAAGAAAGTATGTATACTTGCTAATTACATTTATATAAAATTCTAAAAGTTTCAAATTAACCTATTAAGAAACAACAAATTTTAACAGCTAACAAAGCTTGGAGTAGAGAAAGAAATGAGCTACATAAGGGCACAAAGAAAATTTTGGTAATAAAATTGCTCTGCACCTCAATGGTGACATTATTTTCACAAATGCAAATATCTTTCTCAACTAATCAAGTATTCATTTTAAATAAGTATGGCTTACTGTATATAAATTACCCCAACAAAGTAGAAAATGAAAAGCGGCTTGAAAGGAAAGTTATCTTGCAAACTCTATATAATAAAGCTCTTTTATTGAACAGTTTTGTCATTACTCATTCTGTGATTTTGGTCAGCTGTAAAACCGAAAATTTGGAGTAGTCAGAAAAAAATGTTTGCCTTTATCTTAAAAAGTAAACAATCTATTAACTTCCATCCTTTAGTCTAAGAAAGTATTTGTGAGTCTCAAAGGAATAATCATGCTATCAAAGTTAAGTGGTATATTAGTTTTCCAGTGATACATAACAAATTACCCCAAACACACCAGCTTAAAATAATGCAAATCAACTATCTGACAGTTTCTGTGGGTCAGAAGTTATGAGTTATCAGGACTCAGGGTCTTACTAACTTGAATCAAAGTACCAATTCACAATCTTATCTGAGCTATACAGCTTTTATTCATTCTGGGTGTCAGACTGAACTCTAGATTTTCCTGCAGGTTATTAGGAGTATGGTCATATCAGGTACTTATCAAATGTACCACTCCTCTAACAAAAATTACATGTTCAAGGTTGACAGGAAAGGATCTGCCACTGATTGTTTTCTCTTTTAAGAGCACCCAATCAGGCCAGGCCTAGCCAAGATAATCTTCTTGTTGAGTAACACAAAGTCAAATCACTGGGGACCTGAATGCTATTTCCAAAATTCCAATCACTAGTGCCATATAAAACAAACTAATCATGGGAATGATAATCTGTCATAGTCACAGATTATGTCTGTACAAGGGGAGAAATAACACAAGGACATGGGTCAGGTCACTGAGATCATTATAGAATTCTGCCTATTATCAGTGGGGATATCAACATAATAAATATAATAAAAATATAATTCACAATAACTATAGAAGAGAGAAGAGTATTGAGAAGTTGATGTATAACAAGAAAGTCTACTGAAGAATTCTTGGTAAAAACTTGTGTACGTTTTTCAAGAATTCCTTTAGAAGAACACAAGGTCACTTAATCATGAAAAATATGTTGTAAATCAGTAAACCTGACATGGTGTGTTGACTATATAAAATAAAGAATTATATCTAGAAACTCCTGTTAAAATGAACTGTGGGGAAGAACAGATGGAAGTAGTCAGGGATTTTATGGGGGGGGGGGGATATCAATGAGGTAAACTACAAAACCTTCCAAAAGGTAAAAACTTAGACTGTACGGTATTATTTCTGGATATGTCTATAAGTTCCTAGGTTGACTATTATCTCCCTTATCAATATACAAAAACAGAAGAAGGTCAAATTCCCTCTTCCTAAATGAAGTGAGACATGCATTTTCTCCTTTACTGATGTTCCTCACTCTCAGGCCTTTGAATCTGACCAGAAATTTCACCATATGTCCAATACACACAGGTTACAAAGATTCTAGCTAAGACTGACATTTATAACTGATGCACCTCAGGCCTTCGAATTTGGACTAGAACTATTACTGGCTTTTCAGGGTCTTCCACTTACATATGGAAGATCATAGAGACTTCTCCAACCCATAACTGAATGAACTACTCTGTCATAATAAATCTCTTTCTTATATATCTGGTATTTTTCTAGAGAATGTGGAGAAATACATAATCACACATCTTTTTATGGCACTAATCTATATCATGTTACAAGAAAGTGATTTCAAATTGATAGCAAGAGGAAGGCAAAACAACAATGTACAAAAACAATGCCACATGTTCAGATACATTCATAGAGGGAATGCCTCTTCCATTTTAACCTATTTATTACAATCTACTGATTTTAAATTATTTGCATATTAAAATCAAAGCTAGTGATCTTAATAATAATCAAAACATTTTTGAAAAGAAATGTGCATGTAAAAGGCCAGCCAAATAGCTCAGCGAATTAAAGTGTCTGCAAGCAAGTACAGGGGCTGGGAGTTCCATCTCTGAGTCTGCCCTGCCAGCCCCAACCCCAGAGCTCTCTGAGATGGCAATTGAGACTGGGTGTGGTGGCACAACCTTGTAATCCCAGCTCTTGGGAGGCTGTAAACAGGCAGATCACGAGGAGTCCAATCTGTCTAGTGAGATCCTGAAGACCCTTCCCCAAAATACAAAAATAAATAAATAAATTAGAATGTGCATGTGAAGGGCTGGTAAAGATAGCTTAGTGGAACAAGTGCCTTCTTAGGTAAGCACAGGGACCAAGGTTCCATACAAGGTACCACACACTGTGCATGCCCCACCCCAGGAAATGCTGCACTGGCCGCTAAGGCTAGGCATTGTGGTGCACACCTGTAATCCCAGCAATGAGGCTCAAAACAGGAGGATCACTACAAGTTCAAGCTGCATAGTGAGACCCTGTGCCAGATAGATAGATAGATAGATAGATAGATAGATAGATAGATAGATAGATAGATAGATAGATAGACAGACAGACAGATAGACAGACAGACAGACAGACAGACAGACAGATGATAGACAAGAAGAAAGGAAGGAAGGAAGGAAGGAAGGAAGGAAGGAAGGAAACGGAAGGAAGGAAGGAAGGAAACGGAAGGAAGGAAGGAAGGAAGGAAGGAAGGAAGGAAGGAAGGAAGGAAGGAAGGAAGGAAGGAAGATGTTCATTAAGCTTCTGGGATAGATAGAACATGGGAAGAACATGCTACTAAAAAAGCAACTCAATAGGAGTGTGTTGTGGCTAGAGAGATAGCTCGGTAGTCTAAACCCCTGCCTGGAAAGCAAAAAGATTCAAGTTCAACCCCATGCTATGCCAACCCAAGCGTGGTGGGGCATGCCTGTAATCCCAGCACTAGGTAGGCTAAGACAGGAGGATCACTATGACTCTACAATACCATGTATCACAATATTTAAAAAATATCAAATCAATAGGTATGGATATGTGTAATTCCTGCCCAGCCTGTCACAATGGATTTCACTTAACATTACAATCTCAAGATTATCACTGAGACAAATAAAATTCCTCAATACTCTAAAAGGACTTGTGTCAAGGAAAACTACACAAGTTTAAAATGAGTGAGTTTCTAGGGCCATTTTGGAAGAAATAATTTAAATATAATTAATGAATATTCAACGACTTATAAAAACATGTATTGATGCCTCCTAGGTGTACATAGTGATGTTTAGTGCTTGGAGTCACAGATAAAATAATCATTAATATTTGCTCAGTACTTAATATGTACTAGGAATAGTTCTAAACATTTTATAAGTGTTAATTCATTTCAATTTCATTATAGCCCTTGAAGGCTAAGTACATTACATTCAGTTTATAATGAAGTAACATGTAGAGGAATTAAGTTGCAAAAAGTCACCTCATTAGTTACTTGAACTATAGAAACTACCACATTATTAAGTCCATCTCAGACTTTTATCTCTGGAATAGAGCGCAAGGAACTGAGAATCTAAGAACTTTGACAGAACTTTAGAGAAAAATGTCTTTCATAGAAACAATTTAACTTTTTTTCACAACTGAGAAAACCGGTTAATTTGTACAAAATCAGACAAAGTTATCATGATAATGCTTAATTGTAACACTAAAAATATAAGATATAACCAGGAACAGATTCTTCAAAGACTAAAAATGGGTACTAAAATTAAGAGATTAATCAGAGCCTGGAAACAAGAAAAAAAAATGCAATTAAAAATAAAGAAGGAAGGGGACACCCACTCGGGACCAAGGCTCCTCTCTCTCTGACAGGAGCTTTCTTTCCCTCAATAAACATGTTCTGCTCATTGAGAGAGAGAGAGAGAGAGAGAGAGAGAGAGAGAGAGAGAGAGAGAGAGAGAGA
>PVJA010023849.1:0-27195 GCA_004027025.1 Myocastor coypus | reverse complement strand
AATGTGGCCTCATCTCCATTCCTAAAGGGCTGTGCACTCAGCCATTTGTCCCAGACCCGGCCCATGTCCTCTGACAAAAGCATCTGCAGATACCAGCTTCATTTCTGGGCTTCTGTCCTCCTCTAGTACATGGAGTGGAAATATTTGCTTATCACTCTGCTTTCATGCAGCTGTCTTCTATATTTTATAGTACTTTTTCTAGTTGTTTTTTGGGTTCTGTGTATATAATTTGCAATTACCAAATATTCTATACTTGAATTTATAACTGCTTTATTATGGAAAATTTCAAATATGCAAAATTATACTAGTATAATGCCCCTCATGTGCTTATTACAGTAAACAATAAGTCTTGCTTAACCTTGCTTTATCTATGGCTCCATTCACTCTCCTGTATCCTGTATTATTATTATTTTTTTTTTTTTGTCTTTTTGAGACAGGGTCTCGCTATGCAGTTGAGGCTAATCCTGTGCTCACTTTTGTAGCCCAGGCTGGTCTCGAACTCGCACCAATCCTCCTGCCTCAGCCTCCCAAGTGCTGGGATTACAGGCGTGAGCCACCACGCCCGGCTATCTGTATTATTTTGATGTTAATTCCAGATATCACATGAATTTCTCTATCAATATTTTAATATGTGGCCCTAAAAAGTAATTAAAAATATAACCATGAAATTATCATTATATCCAAGTAATGATAATAATTCCATAATTAAAGACAATGCAGCTGCTGTTCAGATTACATCATTAATTTTTGGTGTAACTGTATTTAGCAATAGGCCCATGATATTTGTTCTGAATCTCTAACACCATGTAGAGATTCTCTAGCATGGTTGTGGAGGCTTTTTTTTTTTTTTTTTAATTGAGAAGCAGATGTGATGGTGCACACCTGTAATCCCAGCTCTTGGGAGGATCCTTTTTTTTTTTTTTTTTTGTACAGGGTCTCACTACTAACTTGTAGTGATCCTCCTGATTATACTTCCCAAGTGCTGGGATTACAGGTGTGCTCCATCACACCCAGACTCCACCAATCTGGCTGAGAGCTTGAGAGTGGGCTGGTGCGGCAGCAGGGCCAGGAACTGAACCCAGGCCCCTGCGCTTCCCTAAGCAAGGGCTTAATGTGCTGAGCTATACCACCAGCCCTTAAGGGGGATCCTTTGAGAGTTTGGGACCAGCCTGGGCTACAAAGTGAGCACAAGGCCAGCCTGAACTGCATAGCAAGACCCTGTCTCAAAAAAAGACCAAAAATTTTTAAACATTTTTAAAATGGAGACAGGGTCTTACTATATACATAGTTCAGGCTGATCTTTGAAATTAGTAAGTAGCCCAAGCTGGTCTCATGATCTTCCTACCTCAGCTTGTCAAGTGCTGGGATAACAGGCATTTGCCATCACTCCTGAATTTCAGTGACCTTTTTATGCCTTGGTTGGTACCAACCATAAAGACTGCTTTACATGCTCCTAAGTTCTTCTTCATCTGGCTAAAGCATACCCCTTTTATAGTGACTGAGTTCAAGTCCCTCTTCTTCTCCTATTTCTGTAGCACTTGGTTGTGCTGTCTTAAGTAGATACTGTAATTTCTTAGGATTGTGAACTGTGGGAGGATAGATTCCTGGGTACTCTGTACTTGTGTACCAAATGAATCTGCCCCCTGTGGGCAAAATAGCACCTGCCCATCATCTCAGGAATTCTGTGAGGACCAAATGAGGTAATATCTGAAAACATCCTGTATAACAAAATTACAAAGAATTTTTAGCACAAATTCCAAAACACAATCTCTGTGAGGACAGAAACCTTTGTTCCTAAGTTTGTCATAATACCTGACAGTAGGTTTCTAGTAAATATTTGTTGATTTAATTTATTATATGAATTTAGCTATTTTCTCATTCTTGTTTGTCAAATGGTATGAAATATTAGTGTTAAAATTAACCGAGAGGAAAAGGTTAAACTTTACCATAATTTTTATTTGATTTCTTTTCTTTCCTCATAAATCTTGATAGGTCTGTCTCAACATGTAGTTACCAACTGTAAGCAAGTAATCCAACTCTTGGAGGAGGGAATAGCAAACAGGTAATGGGTTTGTTTGTTCCCATCATTCTTTCAGCCTCATTCTCTTGTCGTGTGTTCCATTCCCCATGGACTATGGTGATGCAGTTGTCTCTGTCTGTCTACAGCTCCCTATATCCACACCAAGAGGTCCTTCTCAAAAAAAGGAGTGCTGACTGAGGGTTAGTGCTCTTCTCACTAAAAATGAAATGAACTTTGTTTTTGGTATAACAATAATAGGCAGTAAGTCCAGAGAGACTTACACTTTGCTTTAATATACACAGCTTTTTCTGACTTGATCAAAGAATGGATTCTTACCTGCTTTATCCTCTTCTCAGGCCTAATAAAGATAAATATAGGATAACATTAGGAAATAATTTATGCCGGGTGTGGTGGCACATGCCTTTAATCCCAGCACTTGGGAGGCTGAGGCAGGAGGATTAGTGTGAGTTCAAGACTAGCTGGGGCTACAAAAGTGAGCTCAAAGCCAGCCTGACCTGCATAGTGAGACCCTGTATCAAAAAGACTCCCCCAAAAAAGAAATAATTTTTCTTCTGTTTTTGGATACTTGTAAGATGGCAACCTCAAATTTGTTTTAAATTTAAACTCCACTATGAGAACCAGCCAAATAACTCAGCGGATTAAAATGCCTGCAAGCAGGTGCAGGGGCCAGGGTTCGATCCCTGGGCCTGCCATGCCAGCTGTGCCTCTGAGGGTGCACTGAGACGGCAGTTGAGACTGGGCATAGTCGTGCATGCCTGTAATCCCAGCTCTTGGAAGGCAGTAAACAGGCAGATCAGTACAAGTCCAATCTAGTAGTGAAACCCTGAACACCCTGTAGACTCTTCCCTAAAAAAAAAAAAAAAAAAAAAAAAAAAAAAAAAAAAAAAAAAAAAAAAAAAAAAAAAAAAAAAAAAAATCCATTGTAACTAAGTGGTATAGGCTCTTCTAAAAGCTCTTCTAAAATTGAGACAACATTCTGTGCTTTTAGTTATTATGAAGCACCTGGACTTCTTTTTTTTAATATTGTATTTGGTTGTTACAGGGTCTTACTATCCAACTCAGACTCATAGTGAGCCTCCTGTTTTCAGCCTCCCCAGTGCTGGGATTACAGGCATACACCAATATAGCCAGACTTACACCTAGACTATTAATTAATGCCTAGGAAAACTTTTTATTTCATAGAGGGAAAAAAGTATATAGAGTCTCCTATTTATATTATTATTAACAGGACCTTTATTTTAACTGAAAATGAAGGAAAAATTTAACGTTCTTCAGGCTTTCATGGAACTCTGCTGGAGGACTTGTGTCTAGTCTTCAGGATGCCCTGAACTCTTTGTTCTTTAACTTTCAGGCTTCATCTCTTCCTCTTTATCTTTGAATTAAGAGATCAGCTTCTAGATTTTGACCCATTTCTTCAATTTTCCATCTTCTATGAGAAGAAAAATCAATGAAATAGTTTAAGACAGTCTTACACAAAAGTGTGATTAACTTGGATATAGATAAAGGAAAGGCTTCCATTTTTAAGGGTGAGCACTAGAATGGATTTCTAAGGGAGACTTAAATTCCTTCTGATTTAAACATGGCATTGATGATATAAATTAAAATCTCACATCAGAAGCCTCTTTGAGCTGAATATGAGGGAATGTGCCTGCAATCTTAGCACTCTGTGAGCTGAGAATCCAAGGCCAGCCTGGATTATGCAGGGAGAGCCTTTCCCCCAAAAGAAAAAGCCTTTATAACACAAATTAATATTCTGTTTTATAAGTTTCTTCCTTTTTTGTGGAACCTCCTGTGTAGTTGAGGCTAGCTTCAAATTAGAGTATTCTTCTGCTTCAGACTTGAGAATGCTGAGTTTATAGGCATGTGCTACCATAGCCAGCTACAATTTACCTTTGTCTATCTTGGAGTCTTCTCTAGCAAGCTTTCTACCTTTGTTTGTCTTCTTTATTATTTTCTTTTATTTATTTTTTAATGTATTTAGTACAGGGTCTACAGGGTCTCACTACACAGATTGGCCTCACAATGATCCTCCTGTTTTCAGCCTCCCAAGTGCTAAGATTACAGGCATGCACTACTGTGCTCAGTCTCAATTACAGTCTCAGAGAGATCCAGGGGTGGGGCTGACTAGCCACAGCTGGGATTTAATTCCCTGACCCCTGTGTTTGCCTAAGCAAGTGCTTTAATCAGTTGAGCTTTCTGGCCGACCCTGTTTGTCTTCTTTAGATGGCCTGTGTTAGGGAGATTGTTCCAGGTTGATAATACTGTAGTGTTCCCCTTTCACTCTGATATAAGTTTTTATCAGTTTTTAAACAGTGTTTCAGTATGAGTTGGTGTGAAAGTAACTTTTTTTTTTTTCTTTCTTCAGCTTTCAGCACATAAATTGCTGCTTCTGCTCTCTTTGGACCATTTCCTAACTACTAGATTTAACATAATGGTTTTTGATTCTCATCTGTGACCTTCAGGACTAATCTTTCTTGTGTTCCCCATGGATCTTTCAGGGTCTATCATGCATAAATAATCCTTGTACTAACTCTTTTCCCTTTTATACAGAATTACAGCAGCCACCCATGTTCACGAAGCCAGCAGCAGATCCCATGCCATCTTCACTATTTACTACTCACAGGTTGGTTTCTCATGCTTGGTGAGATTTCTTGTTCTCCCTTTTGGCTGCATCTTTTGTTGTTTTCTTTGTTTTTTTTTTTTTTGCAGGGGGAGGGGTAGGTGGGAGGAATTATTTTAGATTCTTGAGACAGGGTCTTAAAGTATACTTTAGGCTTTTAGCTCCCTATGTAGCCCAGGCTAGTCTTGAATTTGTAGCAATCCTGAGCTTATAGGCTGGGAATACAGACATGCAGTACCATACCTTTTCTTTTCTTCCTATCTTTCATGGTTTTCTACTGTGACCTAAGGGGCCGAGGAAGATAGCTCTGTGGCACAAGTGCCTGCCTGGCAAGTGCAAGGTCATGAGTTTGAACCCTGGTCATACAAAAAAAAAAAAAAAAAAAATTCCTTATATGACCTAATAAGACCTACTCAGAATATATTAAACTATACCTGAAGAAAGAGTAGAGAAGGTTCATTAAAAACACAACAAAATAATCTCTGCTAGTCTGGAGTGACAGTACATGTCTTTAATCTCAGTACTCTGAGAGGCTGAGGCACAAAGTTAGCAAATTTGAGACCAGCCTGGGAAACAGCAATTTAGTAAGCCCCTTTCTGAAAAAATAAAGGGCTAGAATGTAGCTCACTGCAAAGGCCCTGAGTTTAAGAACCACTACTACCCCAAAACAATCTTCTACTGATATTTTGCTTTTAACTTTTCAGAAAACTTTTATGTTTATTTGATCAATATTAGTTTACTTAAAATGAAAATTGAGATTCAAATGAAAACAAGCATTAAGATAAATAAGTGAAAATTTATTTCCAAGGACATTCACAAATCTTGTTCGCCTGCACCCCCAAAGCAACCTCACCTGGGATGGTGGCATACACCTACAATCCCAGCAATGAGAAGGCAGGCAAGAGGATCACCATTAGTTCAAGGCCAGCCTGAACTATAGCAAGACCTTGTGTCTTAGATAGTTATCTCATTGTTGAGACAGGATACCCACACCTAAAGTTAGAGGAGGAAAGATTTATTTTGGTTCACAATTTGTAAAGATTTTATTCCATTGTCAGCTGGCTTCAAGGCAGTGTGACATGGCAGAGGGACATCACAGAGGAGAAACAGTGCATGGCAAAGCAGGGCAAGCAGAAGGCAGCAAAGCAGTGAAGCAGCAAGCCATAACATAACTCTTTTGTTTAAAAATTAAACAACTGAACAAAGAAACAAAAAACTAGACAGCTTCAAAGCTAGATAAGCTATTTTTATTTTATTTTGAAAAATTATTTTTATATTTTAAAGTGAGCAAGGAATATAACAAACTGTGTTTTACTCAAGAAAACTACTGTAAGGGGCTGGGGAGAAAGCTCCAGTGCCTGCCTGGCAAGTACAAAGTCATTAGTTCAAACCCTGGTCCTGCAAAAAAAAAAAAAAAAACCAACTACTGAATTTCAGGTCAAAATAGCCCAAATGTCCAGCATTCTTACTTTGTGTTGCTCCAATCCCCATCTATGCCTGCAGGTTAGTTAATGGGGAAGTGAGATGAGAGAAGAAAGGGCTATGAAACCAGCAGTTTTGCTACTACTCCTGCCACAGAGGTTGGCTGGATTTTGAGTGTTGTCAGTTTAAGTGGTGATTACCAGGAAACAAAGAGGTAAGCAACTTCCTTAGCCATAGGAAGTCTTTTTCAGGTAAGACACAAACTGGCAGACTATCTGGAGACTTATTAGGGAATTCTGGAGCTGATGCAGCCATAACAGGTTAGATGAGACTCTCACATCTTAGGCACCAGAAGCTATGGATATAAACACAGTAACTATAATTGGGCCTGAGCTACCCACACAGATCTGGCAGACCTGTATATATATACAGTGGTAGCCCAGGAGGGCCTGTGGCCAATGGATGTTGGACAAAACTTAGAAATGACTTCACAGGATGAATTAGATAATGGTCCTAAGAACCACCAAAAAGTTACATGTTCTGACAGGACTTGCTTTAACATACCCTTAACCACCCAGCAGAAAAGGTTAACCACGAGGCATAAAACGTAAAGCTAGATTAGTATGCTGAGCTTAAATCAACAGCTTCTGACATTGCCAAGTTCTGCCAATAATCCATTGCGATTATGGAATAGTGGACTATATATACAACTACTTTCTCTTAGTTCAATGAGAATAATTTTTTGTTTTGTTTTGTTTTTGTTTTTCCCCGGGATTGGGGTTCAAACTCATGACCTTGCACTTGCAAGGCAGGCACTTGTGCCACGGAGCTATCTTCCTAGTCCTCAATAAGAAAAAAACTGTTTGTACCAACAGTGATTAGAAAAATTGTCATGTCTACATCCTGTGCTCTGTATAACTACTATGAGGACAATGATATGTATTGTATCAATTATTGGGAATGTACTACTAATGTGTTTTGAAAATGCCACATTGTTATTTTTTATTAAAAGCAAATAAATAAATAAATAAATAAATAAATAAATAAATAAATAAATAAATATTGTCTGACATTTAAAAAAAAAAAAAATGGCCTGAATTTTTTTTTTTTAATGCTGGCTCAGCCTGCCCTGGGGGTGGGGCTGGTGCATCAGGTGGTGCAGGGGATCGAACCGTGGTCCCTGTGATTGCCTAAGCTTGCCTAAGCAAGAGCTTTAGACTGCTGAACCATCTCGCTGGCCCCAGCCTGAATTATTTTTTAAAAATATTTATTTATTTGTTTGTTTGTTTGTTAAAGGCTCTCATTATGCAATTGAGACTCATAATGATCCTCCCATCTCAGTCTCCCCAGTGCTGGGATTACAGGCATGTGCCACTATGCCCAGTTTCAGGGCTGGCACAGCATGTGGTACTAGGGATCACTTGGCAACCACTTGGACTGCTAAACTATCTCCCCAGCCCAGCCTCAATTTTTAATGCGATTCCTTGCCCCCATCTAGATCCATTAACAGACTGAAATTCTTATTAAATCCCCAGTTGTTTGGCTTTAACTTCTGATCAGTTCATGGCTGTGCACTAAGTTCTGCAGATACAGGGCAATCTTTAAGAAAAAAGGCTTAAATCCAGAAATAAAGGAAGAACTGGACAGAGATCTCTTTGCCTGCGTGTGCTAGAGAGATAGACTTCACAGATTTAATCAAAACATCACCACCACCTTGAAGATGAAATATCAGAATCTTCAGTTGCTAGTGCTCTCTAAAATATCTAATATTCCGCTTTTCTTGCAACGGGTATGCCACGAGAGCACAGGTATAGTGAAAACCACCACTAAATCAAAGCCAACATGGGGAAGGAAAAGATTCACATTAACATTGTCATCATTGGACACGTGGACTCTGGCAAGTCCACCACCACCACCAGCCATCTGATCCACAAATGTGGTGGCATCGACAAAATAACCATTGAAAAATTTGAGAAGGAGGCTGCAGAGATGGGGAAGGGTTCCTTCAAGAATGCCTGGGTCTTGGACAGGGAAAGCCGAGCATGACTGTGGTATCACCATTGATATCTCCCTGTGGAAATTTGAGACCAGCAAGTATTATGTGACCGTCATTGATTCGTCAAAAACATGATTACAGGCACATCTCAGGCTGATTGTACTGTCCTGATTGTTGCTGCTGGTGTTGATGAATTTGAAGCTGATATCTCCAAGAATGGGCAGACCTGTGAGTATGCCCTTCTGGCTTACACCCTTGGTGTGAAACAGCTAATTGTTGGTGTTAACAAAATGGATTCCATGGAGCCACCCTACAGCCAGAAGAGATACAAGGAAATTGTTAAGGAAGTCAGCACCTACATTAAGAAAATCGGCTACAACCCTGACACTGTAGCTTTTGTGCCAATTTCTGGTTGGAATAGTGACAACATGCTGGAGCCAAGTGCTAACATGCCTTGGTTCAAAGGATGGAAGGTTACCCATAAAGATGGCAATGCCAACGGAACTACCCTGCTCGAAGCTTTGGATTGCATCCTTCCACCCACTTGTCCAACTGACAAGCCTTTGCAGCTGCCCCTCCAGGATATCTACAAAACTGGTGGCGCTGGCACTGTCCCTGTGGGCTGAGTGGAGACTGGTGTTCTCAAACTCATCATGGTGGTCACCTTTGCTCCAGTCAACATCACAACTGAAGTCAAATCTGTTGAAATGCACCATGAAGCTTTGAGTGAAGTTCTTCCTGGGGACAATGTGGGCTTCGATGTCAAGAATGTGCCTGTCAAAGATGTCCACCATGGCAATGTTGCTGGTGACAGCAAAAATGACCCACCAGTGGAAGCAGCTGGTTTCACTGCTCAGGGGATTATCCTGAACCATCCCGACCAGATCAGTGCTGGCTATACCCCTGTCCTGGATTGTCACACAGCTCATATTGCTTGCAAGTTTGCTGAGCTGAAAGAAAAGATTGATTGCTGATCTGGTAAAAAGCAGGAAGATGGGCTCAAGTTTTTGAAATCTGGTGATGCTGCCATTGTTGACATGGTTCCAGGCAAGCCCACGTATGTTGAGAGCTTCTCTGACTACCCACCTCTGGGTCGTTTTGCTGTTTGCAATATGAGATAGACAGTTGCTGAGGGTGTCATAAAAGCTGTGGACAAGAAGGCTGCTGGAGATGACAAGGTCACCAAGTCTGCCCAGAAAACTCAGAAGGGTAAATGGATATTACCCCAATACCTGCCACCCCAGTCTTAATCAGTGGTGGAAGACCGGTCTCAGAACTATTTCTCCCAGTTGGCCATTTAAGTTTAATAGTGAAAGACTGGTTAATGATAACAATGCATCGGGACTGGGGAGACAGCTCCGAGGCACAAGTGCCTGCTGGGCAAGTGCAAGGTCGTGAGTTCGAACCCTGGTCCCACAAAACAACAACAACAACAACAAAAAACAATGCATCATAAAGCCTTCAGAAGGAAAGGAGAATGTTTCGTGGGCCATTTGTGTGTGTGTGTGTGTGTGTGTGTGTGGCAGTTTTTAAGTTACTGGTTTTAAAAATCAATACTTTTTAATGGAAACAACTTGACCAAAAATCTGTCACAGAATTTTGAGGCTCATTAAAACAGTTTAATGAGATAAAAATATCTAATATTCCATTGAAAAATTTCAGGCACTAAGCTGACCATGGTGGTGCATGCCAGTAATCCTAGCACTATAACCTTTGCTGAGCATAAAGAGACTGTGGGCAAGAGCTGTGAACTGTATTTAGCAAGGAGAAAAAACAGTCAATAGAAAGAGGTGCTACAGATCCATCCAGTTCTCCCACTGCCCTGGTCGTGGGTCCTAGCAGCTGTGGTGACAGGAATGGTGGCAGTCGAGCTGCTTAGTTCCACGAGGCTCCCATGTCCCTTGACCCACAGTTTCTGCATGCCAGCCATAATGTGAATAGATAGATAGATAGATAGATAGATAGATAGATAGATATTTTAAAAAAATTTTGTTTGAGACAGGGTCTTGCTGTTTATTTCAGGTTAGCCTTAAATTTACTCCATAGCCCAGGCAGGCTTCAAACTTATGGCAATCCTCTTGCTTCAGCCTCCAGAGTGTTGGGAGTACAGGTATGTACCACCATGCCCAGCTAGAATTTAATTTTTATTTTATTTTATTATTTTTTTTCTTGTTTCAGAACTTTTGTTTGTTTGTTTATTTCTTTCTATGGCTGGCTCAGCCTGCCCTGAGGGAAGGGCTGGCACAGCATGTGGTGCTGGGGATTGAATGGGCGGTCCCTATAGCCACCTAAGCTTTCCTAAGCAGGCGCTTTAGACCACTAAGCCATCCTGCTGGGCCCCAAGAATTTAATTTTTTTAAGCATGAATTTTGGGATTGGAATGTACAGTAATGAAAATGGAAAATTCACTAGCAGGACTCACCAGATTTATTTTATTATTTTGTTTTATTTGAGACAGGGTCTTACTAGGCAGTTCAGGCTGGCCTTGAACTCACTATTTAGCCTAGACTGGCCTCAAACGTGCTGTGATCCTTCTGGTTCAGTGTCTCAAGTGCTAGGATTATAGGGGTGAGCCACCATGCTCAGCTTGATAGCAGATTTCACATAGCAGAAGAATTAGTGAACTAGAAAATAGACTAGTAGATATCATACAGTTTCCAGAAGAGAATAAAAAGATAGAATAAAAATGAACAAAGCTCCATACAGCTGTAGAACAGCGTCAAGGACATTTACGTGTGTAATGAGATCTAAAAAAAAAACCCAGAAAATAAAGCATTTAAAAAACATTGTCATAAATAAATAAATAAATAAATAAATAAATAAATAAATAAATAAAATTGATAAATAATGACCCTAAATCCTCAAGGTTTGTTGAAAATTATTACACATCTTATGGAGTCCAATTATAATAAATACAGATGTATACATCAAAACATGAAAAAGCATTAAAGAGTAAGCAGGCATGGTGGTACACACCTAGAATCCTAACAATTGGGTGGCTGAGGCAGGAAGCGTGTTGAGAATTCAAGGCCAGCCTGAACTATATAGAGAGACCTTGCCTAAAAAAAAAAGTCAGAATAGCTAGGTAACATAACACATGTCTATAATCTCAGGCACTCAGAAGGCTGAAACAAAAGATTTGTGGCTAGCCTAGTCAATTTAGTAAGATTTTACCTCAAAATGAAAAGGAGTATGGGTATAGCTCAGTGGTAGAATATAGGCTCAGTGTTCAGGAGGCTGAGGCAAAAAGATCACAGGTTTGTGGTCAGCCTGGTCAATCCTGAGACAAGGGGGTGAGGTGAAGCTCAGTAGTAGAATCCTTATATAAGCCAGTCATAGTGTATAGCTATAATCTCAGCACTTGGAAGACTGAGGAAGGAGGATTGCTGCAAGTTTGAAGCAAGCTAGGGCAGTGTAGTGAGTTTAAGGACAGTTTGAACTACATAGCAAGATCCTATCTTGGAAAAAAAAATAAATAAAAGAATGCTGTGTAGCATATAGGAAGCTCTAGATTCAATCCTTGGTACTGAAAAAAATCAACAGGAATTACAGTGGTACAGTAAATATACAGTTGGCCCTCCATATCCACAGATTATATATCATGTAATTAGGCCTGTGATGGTTATATCTGTACTAAATATGTGTAGGATTTCTTTTCTTCACACAATTATATAGTTGTACTTTATATTGCATTAAGTTTTATAAGTAATATGGTAATTTATAGTATGTATGAGGCTGTGTTTAAGGTTATATGCAAATACTGTACCATTTCATATTATAGAAGATACTTGAGCGTCCTTGACACTTGGTATCCACAGAAGTTATGGAACCAGTCCTTTGAGGATACTAAGTAATGGCTGTACTATTACTATGGAGAGAGCAATGAAACAATAACAGACAGGAAAGAGGCATAAGACACATGAAATATAAATAGAAACATTATGTGATTTTAAACACATCTGAAGTTGTATTAAGTGTGAATGAACACTATGATTCAAATTATCAGATCCTACTGGGTGTGGTGGGGCATGCCTGTAGTCCCAGCATTTGGGGTGAAGGCAGAAAGACTGCTGTGAGTTCAAGGCCAGACTGAACTACACAGCAAAACTCTGTCTCAAAAAGACAAAAAGTATCCAAAAGTTACCAGCTCCATCTGTGTACTGGCCACAAAAGCACACCTTAGATTCACCTTAAATAACATTAGGTAAGGCAGTTCATTCTTATTTAAAATCAAACTTCTGACCAGGCATGGTGAAAACAGGAGGGTCACTAGGAGTCTGAGCTGCATAGTGAGACCCTGTTCCGAATACATTTAAAAAAAAAAAGACCTTAAAAGTTAAATACTTAGGGAGGTAGAACATGGACATTTATTTGTGATGTTGGTGTTTAGACCAGTTAGATTTTATTGTGAAAATGTAAGAGATGAGGTTCCAGCTACCGGCAAGGTTGAGGCAGGAGGATCAAAAGTTGAGAGTTGAGGTCAGACTGGGCAACTTGTTGAGATTTTTGTATAAAAATAAAAACAAAGCAAAAACTAAGTTCTAGGGATGTAGCTCAGAGGTGCAGAAGTTTTGGTAATATTGTAAGTTTTAAAAATAGAATACAGCTGGGCTACCAAGTGAGCTCAAGGCCAGCCTGAGCTGCATAGCAAAACCCTGTCTCAAAAGGAAAAAAAAAAAAGACCAAAACCAAAACAAAAAAATGTGAGTGAAATGCACAAATTATAAAAGTGATTATCCCTATAGCACACCTTAGATTCACCTTAAATAACATTAGGCAAGGCAGTTCATTTTTATTTAAAATCAAACTTTTGACCAGGCGTGGTGACACATGCCTATAATTCCCAGCACTAGGGAGGCTGAAAACAGGAGGATCACTATGGGCATAGTGGCACATGCTTGTGGTCCCAGTGCTTGGGAGGCTGAGGCAAGAGAATTGCTGCAAATTTGAGGACAGCCTGGAAAATGGACTATGTTGTGAGGCTCTGTTCACCAAGAAAAAAAGAAATGTACAACAGCCTACTGTTCATCCATACTTTGGATATTATATAGGAGTTGAAAAGAGTGATTTTTTAAAAATACATGTTTTCAAGTGAAAGACACAAGTTGCAGTATGTATAAAACTATTTGTATATAGCAATGTATATGTACAGATGCATAGACATGGTACATGATGAGTGTTAGCAGTTAATCAGAGATGGAAATGAGATCTAGGTAAGGAAGTATAAGTTGAGGACTTTGATTCTTGTTTTCTCTGTATTTAAATATTACTCATAGGGCTGGCCATGTGGGTTTGTAGTAGAGCATGGGCCTAGCGTGTCTTGGGTTCAATGCTAGCTCCACACACAAAAAAGTTATAGAAATAAATCAATATTGTGTTCAGTAAATATGCAACACAATTTTAATTGATAATTTCTTTTAATCAGAGATTTTTTATTTTATCTTATTTTTTTCCTTTTCCCAGAACTGGGGATCGAACTCAGGACCTTGCACTTGCCAGGCAGGAACTTGTGCCCCTGAGCTATCTCCCGGGCCCTTAAATGATAATTTCTTCTAAGCTACTTCTGATTTTTAATTAGAATGAATAATGAAATATTAGTAGATAATATGAGATACTCATGACCTAATTCCTATATGTAACAAATATTACATTTGTCCTATTTGTTTAAAGGTTGTTTTTTTTTTTTTTTTTTTTTTGTACTAGGGATTGAACTCAGGACCCTGAGCTTGCCAGATAAGTGCTTATTCTACTGAGCTATCTACCCTGCCCCTTAAAGATTATTCTAAAAAGTCATTTTTTTTTTTCTTGTGGGTGGTGCTGGGTATCAAACCTAGGACCCCATACATGCTAAGCAAGTATTCTACTGAGCTGTACCCATAGCCCTAGTCATAAAATCTTACAAAGCCAAAGCTGAAACCTTTTTTCTTCTACAGGGATAATCACTTTTATAATTTGTGTATTTCACTCACATTTTTTTTTGTTTGTTTTGATTTTGCTCTTTTTTTTTTTTTTCTTTTCTTTTTGAGACAGGGTTTTGCTATGCCGCTTAGGCTGGCCTTGAGCTCACTTGGTAGCTCAGGCGTGTTTGGAACACCCAATGACCTTCCTGCGTCTGCTTCACAAGTGCTGAGATCACAGGCATGCCCCACCATGCCCAGCAACAACATGTTTTTCATTTTTATCAAGTATTTGTGTTTTCGAAAAGCAGTATGTGATATTTTTTATTTCGAAACATAAATGAGTAGTGTTATGCCCTATGTATTCTATAAATTAGATTTTGAATATTTATATTGTTGAATGAATAGCTAGGTCTTTTATATTTTATTTCACTGTAAGACTAAAGCAGTTTGTTTCTAAGTATAAAAAAAAAATTTAGGTACTCCCAACAGTAGAACCCCAAAATACATGAAGGGAAAAATGGACAGAATTGAAAGGAATAATAAACAATTCAACCACAGTAACTGATAGATCAACAAATATTAACAAGGTAATGGAAAATTTAAACATTATAAGCCAGCATGACCTGACATTTACAGAAGATTTAACTTAAAATGTACATAATGTCGGCCCAGCGGGATGGCTCAGTGGTCTAAAGCGCCTGCTTGGGAAAGCTTGGGCGGCTTCAGGGACCGCGGTTCGATCCCCGGCACCACATGCTATGCCAGCCCTGCCCTTGGGGTGGGCTGAGCCGGCCATAAAAATGAGTGCATAAACAAAAAAGGTTCTGAAACAAGAAAAAAATAAATAAATAAAATTAGAAAAAAAAAAAAAAAGAAAGAAAAAAAAATGTACATAATGTATGTTAACTTCCAAAATGTATTTAAACATTCTGTACAATAAAGTATATGGAATAAAACTAAAGCAGTCAAGGTAGTGATGTATTAATGTTAAGACAGAAATACAGAGCAAGACACAAACCTGTAATCCCAGTATTCAAGAGACTGAGGCAGGAGAATCATTGTAAATCCAAGGCCAATGTGGGATACATAGTTTTAGACCTACCAGAATTACATAGTGAGACCCTGTCTCAAGAATGACAGAGTAGAGCTGGGCGTGGTGGCGCACACCTGTAATCCTAGCACTCCGGAGGCTGAGGCAGGAGGATCAGTGCGAGTTCGAGACCAGCATGGGCTACAAAAGTGAGCTCAAGGCCAGCCTGAACTGCATAGTGAGACCTTGTCTCAAAAAAAAAAAAAAAAAAAAAAAAAAAAAAAAAAAAAAAAAAAAAAAAAAAAAAAAAAAAAATGACAGAGTGCAGTGGTCAGGTTTGGTCCCTGGCATGCACTGCCAGCCCCCTGCTGAGAGTGGATTGAGACTAGGCGTGGTGGTATGCACCTGTAATCCCAGCTCTTGAGGCTGTAAACAGGAGAATCCAGAATCTGATCTATGTAGCAAGACCCTGAACACCCTGTAGATCCTGCCCTAAATAGAGAAAGGAAAAAAAAAAAAAAAGAAAGAAATAAAAGAAAAAGAGAAAAGAAAACAAAAGCACATCAGTGGGACTGAAAAGTCACACACACACACACACCTTTCTGTTGTTGTCATCATTGTTTGTTGGCTTGATTTTGGGGGGGTGGCAAGACTTTACCAGTAGTTCAAGCTGGCCTCACACTCACTGTATGTAGTCCAGGCTGGCTTCAAACATGCTAATCCTGCTGCTTATCTTCCAAGTGCTGGGATCGCAGCTCCAGCTGGTACCTGACTTTGAACAAAATTACAAAGGCTATTTAGTGGACAAAATACAACTTTTTTCAACAAGTGATAGTGTGACAGATAGCCATGTGGGCAAACACACACACAACTTTGGGGCTATGGAGATAATTCAGTGTAAGAACCTGTTTTTTTTTTTTTTTTTTTTTTTTTTTTGCAGGACCAGGTTTCAAACTCATGACCTTGCACTTGCCAAGTAGGTGCTTGTGCCACAGAGCTATCTCTCCAGCCTAAGGACCTGTGTTTGATCCCTGGTACAACATGTGATACCAGCCCCACTTCAGGTGCATGGAGCTGGCCACCAAGACTGGGTGTGGCAGAGCATGCCTGTAATCCCAGCACTGTGGAGGCTGAGACAAGAGGATCACTATGAATCCTAGCTGCATAGTGAGACCCTGCACTGAATACAAAACAAAACAAAACAAAAAAACCCATTCAACTGTAGATCATGTCTTGTTTTGCATTTCAACATTAACTCAGTGGTTTGTAGACCTAGGGTATAAACTCAGACTTCGAAGCTTGCACCAGACAGAGAGCCTGAACATCTTCAGTTAGGCAAACGTTTTTATATAAAAATCTAAAACCACAAACAACAAAATTAAATTTGGAATTTCCCAAAATGTAAAATTCTGCTCTTTGAATGACAGTGTCTTGTTTGTTATAAAGACAGTACTAACAGGATAAAAAGAAAAGCCACACGGGCCTGGCAGGATGGCTCAGTGGTCTATAGCGCCTGCTTAGGAAAGCTTGGGTGGCTGCAGGGACTGCGGTTCAATCCCGGGCACCACGTGCTGCACCAGCCCTGCCCTCAGGGCAGGCTGAGCCAGCCATAAAAATAAAAATAAACAAACAAAGGTTCTGAAACAAGAAAAAAATAAAATAAAATAAATTAAATTAAAAAAGGAAAAGCCACACCTAGAGAGTATTTAATTACAAAATAATCATTTGATAAGGAATTGTGTCCAAGAACTGGTTATAGCTGCACATGCCTATAATCCCAGCAGTCGACCCTGAGGCTGGAGGATTGATGACTCCAGTTCAAGGCCAGCCTGAACTAGAATGAAACCCTGTCTCAAAAAGATAAAAAAGGGCTGGCCAGATAGCTCAGCCCATTGAAGCACCTGCAGCGCCTGCTTAGCAGATGCAGGGACCAGGGTTTGCTCTCACTGTGCTGTGTTGGCCTGCCCCCAGGGTGTGCTGAGACTTCATTGAGACTGGGTGTGGTGGCACATGCCTGTAATCCCAGCTATTGGGAGGCAGAAAACAGGATCACTCAGTCTGATCTACATAGTGAGACCCTGTAGACCTTGTACTAAAATACATTAAAAAAAAAGAAAGAAAGAAAAAGGGGAGATGGGCTGGGGAGATAGCTTGGCAGTCCAAACACCTGTCTGGTAAGCACAAGTACCTGGGATTGATCCCTGGTACTTCATGCTACACTGCCATGCTGGCCACCAAAACTAGGCATGATGTAGGGAGGCTGAGATAGGAAGACCATTATAAGTCTGAACTGTGTAACAGGACCCTGTACCAAATAAGTCATTTTTTTAAAATGTATATGGTTGTTGCAAGGTCTCAATATGCAGCTTGGACTTGTGGTAATCCTCTTGCTTTGAGCCTCCCCAGCCCTGGAATCACAGGTGTGTGCCACTATGCACAGACTCAGGTTGGCTCAGCTCATCCAGAGGGTGGGGCTGACACAGCCTGTGGTGCCAGGGATCAAACTGTGGTCCCTGTGCTTGCCTAAGCTTGCCTAAGCAGGTGCTTTAGTCTGCTGAGCTATCTAGCTGGGCCCAATAATTTTTTTTTTTTTCAATTATGACTCACTCAGCCTGCCCTAGGAATGGGGCTAGCACAGCATGTGGTGCCAGGGATCAAACTGTAGGCACTTTAGACTGCTGAGCTGGCCCCTGTTTTAAAAGAAAGAAAGAAAGAAAGAAAGAAAATTAAAGAAAAGGGAAAAATAAAGAATTGTGCTTAGACTATATAAAGTTCTCTCTAACTCAGCAACAACATAGGTCAAGATAATGTGTTGAAACCAGCCTACAAGTTTATTCCTGACCAAGTAGGCAAACAGATTAAAGACAAGACATAGCTAATTTTGAAAGTGCTGGACTTTTGATTTTTGAAGAGAAATCTCAAGTCTTCAGAATGTTCACAGGAATAGCTTTCTTCTTTTGGCTGAACTTACTCTTTCTTTCAAGTTTAATGAGGAGATGTGACAAAAATCTCTGAGAAAGGTCCTTCCATTTTGGCTTTAATTTGTCAATGAGTATCCCCTCTCCAAGTTTTTATAAGCACTTGGTTTCCAGGTCAAATAGCAGGTGGTGCTCCTAGCCCAGGTGCTGGCAGGACTCTGTCCCTGTACATTTGGATGGCCTGTAGTACTTGGCCCAGATTAATGAGATATTGTAAGAGTCTTATGGTCTCTGCATCTGTCATATCAGAGAATAGAAATGCCCTTCCGTGTAACTTCTCAATTGGCTTCAAATTTAGCCCAGTTTGGGGTATACCATAATTTCAAGAGCATGATTGGTAGGTGTCTAAGTCAATACTCAGACTTCACTTGGCAAATTTTTGCCAGAGCTCAGCTTAGAGTCTGACTGGCTCTTTCTACCTTTCCAAAAGATTGAGGCCTACTTCTCATGTAAGATTTTTATGGCTTGTCACTCTATCCCTTAAGGTAGTGGTTCTTAACCTTTCTAATGCCATGACCCCACAATACAGTTCCTCATGTTGTGGTGACCCCAAACCAAAAAATATTGTGTTGAGAAATATTTATTACTAATTCCAATAAGTAACATTTCACCATGGCATAGCATGCATTTAAAAATGTATTTTCTGGGCCCGGTGGGATGGCTCAGTGGTCTAAAGCGCCTGCTTGGGGAAGCTTGGGCGGCTTCAGGGACCGCGGTTCGATCCCCGGCACCACATGCTGTGCCAGCCCTGCCCTCGGGGCGGGCTGAGCTGGCCATAAAAATGAAAAATGAGTGAATAAACAAAGGTTCTGAAACAAGAAAAAAATAAATAAATAAAATTAAAAAAAAAAAATAAAAATGTATTTTCTGATGGCTTTAGGTGACTTCTGTGTTTTGGTTGTTTGACCCCCGCCAGGGTCACAACCCACAGGTTGAGAACCACGGCTTAAGGAAAGACTAGAATGGTTCCTCAGGATCTGAGAGTAAAGCTAGGACCTGCAGGACTCTGAGGCTATCCACTATGCTTCCCTACCAGCTTTTTGATTTCTCAAGGAAACTTCAGACATGTCTCTGGTGCCCTTTACTTTCCCTGACTTTACCTGCTTGGGAAGATGGGCTGCCTCTAGGAGTTGTAAGAGTTTCCTCTACAACTGTGATGATTGAAAAGGCTACTTTGGTCAGAGAATTACATCTCCTTAGGATTTTAGAGGGGCAGGTCTCTGATGTTCTGCCTGCTTGCACAGGTCAGGTCTGCAGATCATGTGGTGAAATCCAAGTGGTGGCAAAGTCCAAGAGGTTTCCCATTGGCTCATCTTGAAGCCTATATAGAGAGGGAGACAACTTAAGGTCTTGACTCCTTAAGATGGCATCCCACACAGGAGGAGGAGACTGAGGGGTCCAAAAGGCATTCAAACCCTAACACACAGACTAGACAGGTGTGTCTGTCTGAGTGTTGTTGGCATCCCAGAACAAAGTCCTCTGGTGGCTTTTGTCTCTATATGTGGACTGGTTAACTCCTTAGAAGGGATTGAAACCACTTGTTGGCATTACCTAGTCCTTTAGCTCTCATGAAGTAAGGGCAGGACTTGGCCAAGCAAAGTTCCCTTAGGCACATAGTTGAGTCCCTGAATGATCCAACTTGAAATTTGAGTCCCTTGAAGGCTCAGTTGGTATTTCTAGACTCTTGACTACCTAACCATTTGGGGAAGTTCTCTTGCATTTACTCCAATAGTAAAAATCTAAAGATGGGGATGGCTCTACTTCTGTACACTCACATCTTCTTTGATGAAATTTTAAACGCTTTTTTTCCCTAAGGCTGCTGGGCATAGGGTTTTAATTTTCTGCACTTAAACAAGGAAGAAAGCTATATCCCCTGGTGGAATTTAAAATAAGGAGGAAGCAGGACAGCTAAAGCCAATTTGGACAGCTCCAACTGGCTATTTCCCTGCCCTGGCAAAAGACTAGAGGCTTTTTTTTGTTTGTTATTTAGTTTCCTTGAGATAGGGTCTTGCTGTGTAGTTCAGGCTGGTATTAAACTCACCAGATAGCCCAGGTTGCCCTTGAACTCATGGTAATACTGGAATCACAGGTCTTTGCCACTATTCCTAGCTAGATATTTTGTTAACGTCAATAAAACTAGATTCATTTCTTTTTTGGGCTGGGTGTGGTGGCACACACCTGTAATCCCAGTACTTGGGAGGCTGAGGCAGGAGGGTTGATGTGAGCTCAAGACCAGCCTGGGCTACAAAAGTGAGTGCAAGATCAGTCTGAACTGCATACGAGACCCTGTCTCAAAAAGATTAAGAAAAAGAAAAAAAAAAAAAAAAACCAAAAAAACATTGTATTTGGTTGTTACAGGTTCTCACTATGCAACTTTTTTTTTTTTTTTTTTTTAAATTCAATACAGGGTCTACAGGGTTTCACTCATAGGTTAGACTCACAATGATTCTCTTGTTTTCAGCCACCCAAACACTGGCATTATGCCACCCCATGTCCAGTCTCAATCGCAGTTTCAGCAAGCAGGTGGGGGATCAAACCCAGCCACTGCACTCTGCCTAAGCAGGTGCATTAGTCCACTGAGTTATCTGGCTGGCCTGTAACTCTTGACTCGTAGTGACCCTCCTGTTTTCAGCCTCCCAGCACTGGGATTACAGGTATAAACCACTATTCCCAGACACTGTGGCTGGCTCAGCCTGCCCTAGAGGTGAGGCTGGTGCGGGTGTGGTGCTGAGGATTGAACTGCAGTCTCTGCACTTGCTTAAGCTTGTGTAAACAGGTGCTTTAGTTCACTGAGCTATCTCGCAGGCTCAACAAAACTGCATTTTGATGGTAGATATATACCATTAAAATTTTATAAAGCAGCAATTTAAAAACACCCACATTAACCGGGCCTTAGTGGTGCATGCCTATAATCCCAGCACTTGAGAGGCTGAGGCAGGAGGATCGGTGTGAGTTCCAGACCAGCCTGGGCTACACAAAGTGAGCTCAAGGCCAGCCTGAACTGCATAACAAGACCCTGTCTCAAAAAAAAAAAAATAATAATAATAATAAAAAAAGTAAAAACACCCACATTAAAATATGCAGGGAAAAGGAAAAAAGTTTTTCTGTGGGGGAATGGAAGCCCCTAAATAGGACATACAGAGTTCTAAGCTCTGCAGGTTTATATGCTACAACCCAGGTTGACTAGAGAAACAATCCTGCATGCTAACCAATGTACTATGGCTCTCTAATTGTCAGGGATTAGAGAGGGACAGTATGCCTATCCCTTGAGCAACATGTTTGCTTAGTATGTTGTCCTAAAGTTCTTGGTGTGAAAGGACATTCTCAGGACTTCATGGAGATTTGCCATGTTTTCTTCCTGTAAGTCCTTCTAGTGATTTTGATAAAGTAATGTTCCTGGGCTTACACATTGGGTCTGTCAGATACTGAGATCTCATCTGATTCAGAGCACATTATAATATAGATTTATTGGATGAGTTGGATAAAACCCCAAAATATCACCTTGGTTAGGAGGGTACCTAGAGGAAAAATTCAGAACATTCCAAATGACTATATAAAAATGTTTTTTTTCTCCTTTAGGCAATTGTGGAGAACAACCTTCCCTCTGAGACCACTAGCAAGATCAACCTTGTAGACCTAGCAGGCAGGTAATTAAGATTTCAAAGCCAAGAATTCTTCCCTTAACAGTGATCTTGTTTTTGCCTATTTTACACAGAATAAGCTTGATCTAGTCTTTTTTGCTATTGTTTGTCTGTTTCTTTATTTGTTTGTTGAGTACTGGGAATTGAGCTCTCAGGCAGGCACTTAAGCCTGCTGAGCTATTTATTAGCTCGTTTGTTTATTTTTAAACATCTTAGCTATCCTGAGAACATTACGAAAGAAATTCTGCTAAATTAATGGTGTAGGCCGGGCATGGTGGCTCACGCCTGTAATCCCAGCACTTGGGAGGCTGAGGCAGGAGGATCGGTGCGAGTTCGAGACCAGCCTGGGCTACAAAAGTGAGCTCAGGACCAGCCTCAACTGCATAGCGAGACCCTGTCTCAAAAGGACAAAAAAAAAAATAAATTAATGGTGCATCCCTGTAATTCCAGCACCTGAAGGCTGAAGCAGGCGAATTCCAATGTCTAGCCTGGGTTATAGAATAAATTCAAGGTTGGCATGGGTTATATAGCCAGACCCTGTCTCAGGAAAATAAGCAAAAACAAATTCTTTGAGCTCTGGGTTAAGAGTTTGTGTCAGTGGCTGGAAGATCCTCTCTATCAGGACTTCTCAGTCTTAGCTGTTCATGAAAGTCTTTTGGGAACCATATAAAGTTTCCAATCTGTGGGCCTTAGATAAATCAGATTTTTAATATGGATGAGAAGAATGTGAACACTGGTATTTGTGGTTTCTTTGAGATAGGATCTCCCCATGTACTTCAAGCTGGGCTTGAACTCACTGTATTCCAGGCTAGCCTCAAACTCCTGATTCAGCCTTCTAAGTGCAGGGATTACATATGTACGTGCCACCACACCCAGTGTAGAGCTGAATTCTAAAATGAATTTATTATATAGGCCTTTTACAACATCAATATAATGTAGTAGATATCTTTTAAACATTACAAAGATAGTGCATGCTTTCTCTTGTTTTTATTGTGTTTTAGTGAAAGAGCAGATCCCAGTTACTGTAAGGACCGGATTACTGAAGGAGCCAATATCAACAAGTCTCTTGTGACTCTGGGAATTGTCATCTCCACTTTAGGTATTTGCTTATTGTCAGGATGATTGAGGTGGGAGTGAGACTTTGGAAAATAGCTGCTATTATTTTCATTTCATTAGAGTCGGATAGTGGCCAGTGAGGTAGCTCAGTGGTCTAAAGCCTGCTTAAGCAAGCTTAGGAAATCACAGGGACCTCTGTTTGATACCCAGCACCACATGCTGCATCAGCCCCACCCATGGAGCAGGCTGAGTCATAAATAAATAAAATTAGTAAGTAAATAAGTAAGTAGCCAGGTGTGGTGGCACACACCTGTGATCCCAGCACTTGGAGCCTGAGGTAGAAGGATTGGTGCAAACCCAGAGATCAGTCTGGGCTACAAAAGTGAGCTCAAGGCCAGCCTGCACTGCATAGGGAGACCCTGTCTCAAAAAGACGAAAACAAACAAACAAATAAATAAATAAATAAATAAATAAATAAAATAGCATGCACCTATAATCCTAGCTCTTAGGGGGCTATAAACAGGTGGATCACTATTAGAATGGGATAGAGGCAAGGTTCTTTTTTGACAAGGTTACCTTTTGGGTTGAGGCATGAGAAATTAATATTTGTTAAGTGATTGATAAGAGTACAGTATGATTCTCATTCTAGCACTGTTATTTCAAGGAGAGGACAACTAAAAAAATGATGTCACTCATCATGGAAAGTGTGGTCCAGTGCTTGCATCTGAAATATCCTGTCACATACAAAAAGGGATAAGATGTTAATATTTAAGTCTATGGTAGCTATTGTTCTATTTTGTTTTGTTTTTGGTCTTTTTGAGACAGGGTCTCACTATGCTGTTCAGGCTGGCCTTGAGCTCACTTTTGTAGCCCAGGCTGGTCTCAAACTTGCACCAATCCTCCTGCCTCAGCCTCCCGAGTGCTGGGATTACAGGCATGCACCACCACGCCCGGGTTGTTCTCTCTTAATGCATTTGCTTTTTCCTTATTTTTATTTGGTTTTTGTTTCTTTTCTTCTATTCTTATCTGTTAAGCCCAGAACTCTCAAGCATTCAGTGGCTGCCAGGGTTTCAGCAGCCCAGCCAGCAGCAGTTGTGGTGACAATGGGACTATTGGTGCTCCTGGGACCAGCAGTGGTGGGGAACCCTCCCGGAGGCAGTCTTACATCCCATACCGGGACTCTGTGCTGACCTGGCTACTGAAGGACAGCCTTGGAGGCAACTCGAAGACCATCATGGTTGCCAGTAAGGGGGCTTCTGGTGCTGCTTCAGGGTTGGGCAAGTATTCCACTTTAGAAAAGAGCCTTGGGGCTGGCGAGATGGCTTAGCAGTCTAAAGCATCTACTTAGGCAAGCTTAGACAACTACAGGGACCGAGGTTTAATCCTCAACACCACATGCTTCACCAGCCCCACCTCCAGGGCAGGCTGAGCCGGCCACAAAAAAAAAAAAAAAAAAAAAAAAAAGGAAGGAAAAGAAAGAGCCTGACTGGGAATAGTTCTCGTTTCTTCAAGGGACTCAAAGGCAGTGTGGGCAGTAGCAGGAAGGCAAGCGGTAGAGGGTGGGGCTAGAAGGGCCTAACATACTTTTCTAACTTCTTCAGCTGTGTCTCCTGCACACACCAGCTACAATGAGACCATGAGCACTCTGAGATATGCATCCAATGCCAAGAATATTATCAATAAACCCCGAGTGAATGAGGTGAGACCATTGGAAGATCTGGTTTGGTGTACTTCACACAGTGTTATCCACACGGTGGATTCTGTCTTTATACTTGCTGTAATTTGCTGGATTTACTTTCCAAGTGAAAGTAAAGAAAGACTGAAAAATCTTTCTTCTCGTACTATGTTATATCCTTCTCTGATATCCCTGCTGACTATAGTTAGTAATCTTCTATGAATAATTTATCTTAAGTATTTCTTTAAGGTTATTCCTTTTAAAATCCTCAGTGTTATCAGTGCCACACTAAGCAAGATTCTTTAGAAGTTTTTGTGTTTACAACTTTTACCTTCAATTAATGTTACTTATGACTTTTATTTTTCTTTTTTTTTTTTTGTCTTTTTGAGACAGGGTCTCGCTATGCAGTTGAGGCTGGTCCTGAGCTCACTTTTGTAGCCCAGGCTGGTCTCGAACTCGCACCAATCCTCCTGCCTCAGCCTCCCGAGTGCTAGGATTACAGGCGTGCGCCACCATGCCCGGCGACTTTTATTTTTCATTTTCCTATATAAATTACAATGGCTTCTGTGTTTTAAATTTAAAAGGGAAGAGATATAGGAAATTCTGTCCTTTTTTTGAGTGAAATGAGTAAAAAGTAGTGGCTATATTCGAGAAAGCAAAAGTGAAGAGTGAGGGAGAAATTGACTCTGTAGAGCAAGTGTGGACGAAATGGAAGGACAAAAAGCAATAAAAGGACATCTTGGAGGAAGTGCCATAGCCATATAAAGAAAATTATAATAGCTTTTTTTTAGGGGGGGGACACAGCCTCCACACCCAGCTTTTTTTCTTTTTATTTATTTATTTATTATCATCATTATTATTTTGTGTCTAGTACAGGGTCTGCAAGGTTGTCACTACAATGATTGGACTTGTAGTGATCCTCCTGTTTTCAGCCTCCCAAGTGCTGGGATTATAGACATGTGCCACCATGCACAGTCTCATTCACTGTCTCAGCAGCCCCAGGGGTGAGGTTGGCCCCCAATGAGCTTATCTGGCTGGCTCTTGTTTTCTTTTTAAACTAGAGAATTCCTTGTTTTGACAGCTGAATAATAATGAGAATATTCTAAATGTTCTTTATCTCCTTAGCAAGTTCTAGAACATATATCACAACTGATGACCACACGTATATCACCCCTGGGACAGGAGGATTACTACAAATTTGAGGTTAGCATGGGCTACATAGTGAGTGCAGGGCCAGCCTGAGATACATTAAGACAATCCTGTCTCAAAATCCCTCCATCCTGTACACAAAGAAAGCAGCAATATAATTAGGTTAATTTAGTCCTAATGCTAGAAGACTAGCACCCATTATGTATACATGCCCTGGCATTAATGCCAGCTTCCTAACCTCATGCTTTAGAGTGATGATTCTCAAACTTTAGTGTGTATACAAGAATCACCTGGAAAGTTCATTAAAACTCCATCCCGCTTGAATGGTTCTTAGGTCCTGGTTGGGCCCAAAATTTTTTTTTTTTTTTTTGTCTTTTTGAGACAGGGTCTCGTTATGCAGTTGAGGCTGGCCTTGAGTTCACTTTTGTAGCCCAGGCTGGTCTCGAACTTGCACCAATCCTTCTGCCTCAGCCTCCCGAGTGCTGGGATTACAGGCATGCGCCACCACACCTGGCTTGGGCCCAAAATTTGCATTTCTACAAATTTTCAGATGAAATTGATACTTCTTGCCCTGAAATGGTACTTAGAGAACAAGTACTGTAGAAATTATTCTGAAGGAGTAATCCACCTCTTCCAAACTTATTGCATGTATCACTTCACAGCTGGTTGAGACCTGACATCAATCCTCAGTGACTGAGTTCTCTGTGTTTCAGGATGCAAATGTGAAGCTCATCAGAGAACTCAGAGAAGAGATCACGAGGCTGAAAGCCATGCTGCTGAGCCTTGAGCTGGTATATGGGCAACCAGAACTTTTCCATATTTAAATGAAGTTTTCTTCCTGAGCTGCTTCTTTTCTGCATAGCATCTGGTCCTGCTGCACTCCCTGTTTCCAGGAGCTAAGACAGAAGTGGGTTACTCTGCTATCTCTAGGTAGCCTTAAGCAGGTTTGGGCATCTTCTCATGCATGGTCTTAGCTCTTGTCCAGAGGCCACTTGTCTCAAAGCCCCATGCTCTGTCTGGACAACATGGGCAGGGAAGTGCTAGAGGAAAATTGCTTCAATTTTCTTTTGTATTATTGTGAACCTAAATACAGTATTTAGGTTCCTGACTAATTTTTTACTTCAATCATAACATCTGTTTATCCCTTATTCTTCACAAATGTAAGGGTGTGACCTCCTTCTAGTTCATTCCAAGAAGATATGACAGCACATTTTTCTATTTCTTTAGAGAAATTTAAGTTCCTTAAATGAGGATGAAAATATCAAGGAAATTATTCTCCAAAATGAATTGAAGGTAGGTATGTTGGGTGGACTAGTTGTGGTTTACTTTACCTTGGAAATAGGTTTTATATCCTGTCAGAGTCCCTTCCTGGTTCTTGTCTGGGCCTAAGAAGTCTAAACTTACAATCCTAAAACCACGTTATTGGAATTCCACCAAGTTAATTCCAATCTACCACTCCCAGCACAACCCACAGTGAGAACAAAGACACTAAGACATATATTTATTTATATATATATAATTATTGGGGAGCCAAGGGGCCCTAAGTTCAGCCATGAAGATGGCTTTCTGGAACCAATAGAGCAACCCAGGGCTGCACTCAGATTTTATTCATTGGAGAAGGGAGAGTGGCTTTCAAAAGCGAATTGTGGGAAGAAGGTCAGCAATGAAAGGAATTGTGAGAAGAAGG